>CP135537.1:959806-979130 GCA_032402905.1 Khaya senegalensis
TTTTTTTTTTTTTTGGCTTGCCTTGTGTTTGCTATTTGGTTTAGCGTAATTTTTACTTTTTGGGAATTTAAAATGTTTTGTTGTTTTTGGTTTTGGGAATTAGTTTTGTTTTTGCCGAAATAATCCGGAAATAGGGTTGTTGAAAATTTTTATTTTTTTTGAACTTTTTTGAGCTTGATAATTTGAATTTGTTGAGTTCGTCTATAGAACTCTTGGCTTATAAAAATGGGTTTTATATGTTTGTTTGTACTTTAATTACTGCTTTGCATTTTAGGTTTTTTTGGCATTTGCTGTATGTTGATCATGGTTTTGGCTACGAGGTCTTGAAATTCAGTTATTAGGAATTGAGTAATGTTACTCGTGAACTTTTTGTGGGGAAAAGAATCCTTACCCATTGTTGTGTAAGTTTGGGTAATCGGTTAATTTATTTTTGGTTGAGTTAATTAATGTGTAACGTGCAAGCATGTGTTGCTTCTGATTTGTGTTTTGCTTTTCTCAATGCTCTTTGCATGCGAAGTTTCCATATGTGCTGCTAGTATATACCAGCTTTAAGGCATAGGAAAATTGTATCTAGGTTACATCTTAGTATCAGGACAGCTTGATGTGGGCCATCCTTTCTTGATTTATATCTTGGTGTTTTATCATAACAAAAGTCATCATTTGCCTTAGTATTTGATTCTAGAAGATGGACTACTGGTAGAGTTTTGAACTTGTTTTCTGCAGTCTTTTGATTATTGAAATTCCTAAATTTGTGTGTGAATGCTTGATGATGCTTTATATGTAATAGCCCCTATTTATGTTTTGTAATATTGAGTTCCCTGGTGTAGATAGTTTCAATTTAGTAGTAACTTGTTTCTTGAAATTATCATGATATCGCTATTGTGGTCTGAATATCTGTACCAAAGTTTTGTTGTGAGAAGTCTAATCATTGCTTGGGTTGAAATGGTGCAGTCTTTTGATCATGGGTATTATTTATTAGTAAAATCTATTCAAGAGCTCAGAGAGAAAAAAAGGGGCAGTGTTACAGTTGGCATTGGTGGTCCAAGCGGTTCGGGTAAAACAAGGTATACAAGCTGTATGATTTCTATTTTGTTGTCGTGATATTGCTAAATTTGTGAGGAGGAGGATGAAGCATTTACTTTTTTCTCTCTATAGTAAATTTAATTTATTGTATTTATTTGATGGTTGTTAAAGCCTAGCAGAGAAGGTGGTGTCTGTAATTGGTTGTACGGTTATATCAATGGAGAATTATCGTAGGGGAGTTGATGAGGCAAATGATTTGGATTCAATAGATTTTGATGCATTAGTCCGAAATCTTGAGGTTTGTATATGCTTTTCATCACTTCATCCCGGTGCAAATTTAACATCTTGATTGGATTGTATCATGCAAAACATTTTTTTAATTCCTTTAAAATCTTTTGTGTTTCAAATTGGTCTTGAATGAGTGTGCAAGCTTTGAGTTTTCTTAATTGTCAGTTAATTTTCTTTATACATTTATAAAGAGCTGGATGTTACTGCATAAACTGTTATACACATAAAAAATCAGTGTCAAATTAACACACGTTTTTCTGTGATTGGATGGATTTCATTTGTATTTTGTGGCAAAATTTGTTACATGTGTATCTGTATGAGGTTGTTCCTCTGTTTTGTTTCTTGAAGCAGCCTTTGTTTTGAAAATAGGATTTGACGGAAGGTAAAGATACTTTGATACCAATGTTTGATTTCCAACAAAAGAGATGCATTGGTTCAAAAGCAATAGAGAGTGCTTCATCAAGCGTGGTAAGCAAGTGTAACCTACAGTTACTATGGTTAACAGTTGCTACAATACTGCTCATTTGGTCCTATTTTTCTTCATAGGTTATAGTTGATGGTACCTATGCTCTGCATGCAAGATTGCGGTCTTTGCTAGATATTCGGGTTGCAGTGGTAATTTTCTGATGCTAAGGAGATAAATGTCTGTTTAGAGAAGTGTTTGCTGAGTGATCAGTTGTTTTTTTAAAAATTTATATAATGCTCCATAAATTTGTTTGGTGTATAAGGTTGGTGGTGTTCATTTTAGCCTTCTTTCCAAAGTTCAATTCGATATTGGGGACTCTTGTTCTCTGGATTCCGTTATTGACAGCATTTTCCCATTGTTTAGAAAGCACATTGAGCCAGACCTTCATCATGCACAGGTTGGTGTTTTCATGCCCTTGTATTAAAAAATGTAACTGTCAATTTTTTTTTTTTTATTTGATTGGTCTAATTTGCAGATTAGGATTAATAACAGCTTTGTTTCATCATTTAGAGAAGCGATTTACAAGCTGAAATGCAGAAGCGAGGTTTGTACTTATTCTTTAGCTTAGTAAAATTTCCATATACTTTTTATACATTGGAATTGCACTGGTTTTTGTTTGTGCTACCCATTCAGCCAGTGGAGTTCTTGCTAATGATTTGTTTAAACTTTGTCAACCCTCATTATGATGCAACTATTTGTATCTTGATAAATCTCAGTTAAATCTAAATTTGGTTTGTTCATCTGACTTTGCACTTCTTTGATCCTTCAGTATCTCCTCATGTCACTTTTGTATTCCTTGTCCTCTGTGTGTAGATGGTTGTCTTATTCAGAGGTTTTGCTCTGTTTGTGAGTAAAATTATTATGCTCTAAATGGAATCAAATCTGATCAAGAGTTAGAAGTAGAAAAAAATAGTTTATTTCTCTATGTACAGTTGATGATTGATATGAATACAAAATTTAACCTTGTAGATCCAGTTTCTTGTAAAGAATTTATGCAAAGGAAAAGACAGCCTGGCATCTGAATTTATATTGAGTATTAGAAAATATATTAACAAAATTGAACAGAATACAGGGACAAAATTCACAAGTTAAGATTACCTACTAATAAAATTTCTGATTGAAAGCCTATATGAGTGAACTTGTGGGATTGCTTGGATATGAAAATATCTTTAGTGAAGTTTTATGTCCATCCAAGTTAGATTGAAATGGCTTCTTTTTGTTGAAGCCTGTACAATGGGCGGTTGGAGCCAGCTAATTTCCGAACTTGTTGAATCTTGTTACTCATTTTGCTGGTTGGTTATGGCATGCAGTGTGAGGTGCTGTAAAAACTAGTCTCAGTGTTCATAATACTTTTGTGTCAACATAATCTGAGATTGAACTCTGTAAAATAATATCCGTTAATTCCTAAAATCTAAAAAATGAGACCATATCTGCCATTCGTTGCTATAACAGATGCATATTTCGTATGATTTACTTTTATAATTTTAATGGTATCACATGAGGAGTATGGGAATAAATAATTATATTCTCTTTGAGTATTGTCATTGGCTATTGATTATTAGACTTTTGTTTACCTTTCTGCTTTCTGTCTAGTGATATACCGAGAACCCAATGTGCGCATCTGACATTCTCTGAAATTAGCTGATGCTGAATTTCTTTTTGTTTCATGTCACCAGATATTCTATCTGTTTTCTTTGGGAATGAGTAGTTCAGTGTTGGGTAATGTCCATTATGTTCACCCTTGGATTAAAATGTTACTAAATTGGTAAATTTTTGTGACAGGCACCAGATGTGTGTTCCTTTTCTGGCTTTCAAGGAAATGAAGCACAAACAGACAAGTGAGTTTTTGCATGTAGCTGACTGTTTCGTACCTTTGTAATTTGGAGATTTAATTACAAATAAGCATACCAAGTGCTTTGTGTTGCTTTCAGTTGTATTGAGATGTACCTCAGGCCTCCATCGGCAAGCGAAGAAGCCAGAATAAATGATTGGATTAAGGTGCGACAATCTGGTATTAGATATTATCTCTCACTCGGAGACCAAAGGATTGTTGACAAACATTTCATTATCAGGCCAAAAGCTGAGTTTGAGGTGAGACATCTTTTCCCGGTTGGTATCCCTAGCATAAATGTTGTAGTCAGATCAAAGTCAGTGCTTAAGTAAAAATTCTTTTGACAAGTAGGTTTCTGTCCTGCACTTAATCTGTGCTGCTATCAGTCCCATTTAATGTGTGATTATATAACCGTTTTGAGTATAATAATTTGCTGTGCTACTTTTTAGATTAAAGCTAACACTTATAGCATTGTAGTGAATGTGCTTTGTTAGTAAAGTGTTAGCTTTCATTAGACAATTTTTAATGAGTAAAGTTCTCTGACTCAAAGTAAAAGCTTGCTGTTGGAAATTTTGACGAGATGATAATATTTTCAAGGAAATAGCTGCTAACCATTTTTTAATATGAGTGAACAATGGTTGACCGTAGTTCTAAATAAGACTACCCCGATGCATTTTTAATTAGAGAAATCCAATGTACTAAGTTAATGTCATACTTGCTCGAAATGTAACTTGCAGCAGCTAGGTGAATGGTCAAATGTGTGGCTGGTCATTCTGCCGTGAGCTAAAATAATGTGCATAATATACTGTTTTATACATTTTCTAATTAAGTCCAACCAGTCTAAAATTTAAATATAGTGATCACAGGAAAACATACAAGGTTCTTAAAAGAATTTTAGCTTCAGTAGGGTATATAAAAGATCGTTGTACCATATTTGACAATTTCATATAAAATATGGCTGCAAATGCTGTTATCACTGTCATCATCATTTACTAATCTTTAAAATTGCCATCATTTTACAAATTGTTCTGGCATTCCTTCTCTTCATTTTGCATGATGTTTCATGCCTCTTGCTACTGGATATCAGGGTATGTATGTCCAGTATGACCAAAATTATATTATTATATATCTGTTGGTTGTTTCCCTTAAAGGTTACTGTCTGATAAAGTTAGATGGCCTTTTTACATGTTTAATCATGTGATATTGTGACAGGTTGGACGGATGACACTTGGCGGATTGTTGGCTCTGGGGTACAACATTGTTGTCAGTTATAAACGGGCATCTACATCTATTGTTATTGGCAATCTTTCATTGTCTTTTGAAACTATTGATACTCTTGGTGAGACATTCATGGTGCTGAGGGGAGCAAATAGGAAAGTACGAACCTATTTTCTCTTGCTAAAGATAACTTCAAGGATTTCCTTTTTGTTCCCTTATATTGCTGCCTGGGGATCAGTAATCTGATTATAAATGTGTGTGTGTGTAGAGAGAGAGAGAGAGATTTGTGATTTCTAAGATTTTGTTGTGAAGAGAGTAGAGTCATAAAACAGTTTTACTAAAATATGGTTTAGAACACAGTTGATAATCATGATGTATAACTGCAAATGAACACAACCTTCGTTTTTGTGAGGTATGGAGTGAAATCTTTGCAAGGTAAATGAACCTTCAACCTTGTTAAATTACAATTAAAATAATTATTTAAAGGTGAAAAGAGCCAGTTGTAGATGCTGTGGCCATCTTGATGGATGTGCGTTCTTTTCATTTTCTTTTCTTTTTTCTTCTTTTTCCCCCTCTGCTCATGGGGTTTATTCCTTTTCAAATGCACATTTCCTGTGTCAATATCTTGTTTCTAACAGGAAAGATTGGAGGAACAAACCAATAATGGGAAGATTGGTATCTGAATTTAGAATTTTCAAAACCAAATGACTTTTCTTATGTTGTTTACCAGTGAGTTGAAATACAGTCACATAGACTTCAGACCCATATTTTCTTGAAACGCATTATTTGAACATACCAGGGGAAAAAAGGAAAACTATTTTGAATTTGGTGTGTACAAAGTTTTCTGCTGTGCTGGATCCAACCCCCAAACCAACTAACACCCACTTCTTGTTTCCTCCTAAGAGGACGTTGCAGTTTTATGTGTTCATCCTTTTACCAAACCTTGCTTGGCTGATAGTTGGTCAATCCATGTTTAGTACCTTGATATGGCTCTTTTTATAATATGTAAACATGATTAATGCATCCAGCTTCATTATTGGTCAAGTCACTAAATGCAGACAAGGAAACTTTCCAAATATTTCCTCATGTTTGCATGTTTTTGAGTGCACTCATTTTGCAAAACAAATATAGATGAAAAAAATTGTGAAATAATGACCATGGACTGAACAGAAAGAGATATAATAGAGCCTTATTTTGCAGATTTTCGATGTAAATGAGGTGCCTAAATGATGGCTGGTCATTGGTGGATACAAGTGTTGAGTGTCTGACACGCTAGTTAAATTGAGTGCCCTACTATCATAACAGTGTTTTATTACTATATTATGTAGTTTGTGTGTTCAACATGTTCTCTTTTAGAGGGTGGGCTGTTACATTGCTGCACTTTTGCCCAAATTTCCTCTTTACGTGGCACACTTCGTAAATGAGTTAAAGCTTCTAGACCTACAACATATATCTCTCTTATGTGGTTTTTGTCCAAATTGTATCATATAATTTCTAGAATTTAGTTTTGTGCTGTTCCATTCTTTTGCAAAATTTTGACCTTTGATGTTTTGGCTTGGTTACCCTACTGTTGGGTAGACAGTGGGAGCAGAAGCATTGAGGATGGGTATTAATGGACCGTGGCTTACCAAGTCTTATCTGGAAATGATTCTTGAGAGAAAAGGTCAGTAACTTGACTTAACCTTTATTTTTGGTTCTCTCATTCTATGCAATTGTTGTTGGATTGGCTGACTTAAATCACAGTCGTTGCTCTTTCTAATTAATTTTACTCCAACTGCAGGTGTACCACGCATTAGTACACCACCACTTTTGTCCAATTCTCCTATACCCAGTAATCCAGAAAGGGTGATGGCAGCCCCAAAGCCAATCCGTACCACTTCAAACCTTGTTACACGGTTTGAGGATCTATCTCAGCCTTGGACTCGATCCCCAACAAAATCTAAAATGGAACCTGTGTTAGCAACGTGGCATTTTATCTCGTCAGATCATTGTGCTGATAGCTCAGTCACAGGTATGTCTCCTTTCTTTGGAGATTTTACCATTTTTCTTTTTTTCAAAAAAATAATAAATGAATACTACCATAGGGGTATTTTATTAGATTTTATGTATAGACTACTCTCATAAAGCAACCGCAGGTTCTTCCTCTTTCAGGGATACCATAAAGCTTGCTCCGATGCCTGAATCATATGACTTGGATAGAGGATTGCTTCTTTCTGTTCAAGCAATACAGGTAAGGAGTAAAAGTATATAGGAAATCATATCATACAACAATTATGAAATGCTTTACACAGCTTGTAAGTATATTTAGTCAGATGAGTTCAGTTATCTTTGTTTATTGTTTCAGGCTTTGTTGGAGAATAAAGGTCTCCCTGTTATAGTTGGAATTGGTAATACATACTCTAAAATCTCTCTCTCTCTCTGAGTGTGCATGTTGCTTGGATGCCTTAATAAGGGTATGTTTGGGATTGAGGTGCTATGGCTTTGAAGCTACAACTGCTAATATGAGGGGGGAGAAACTTAGTTGTCCCCACCAGAAGTTGTTTACCAACGTTAAACTGTTGTGCTTTCAAAGTTAAGTAGAAGTACTACAGTCCCAAACATAACCTTAAGCTTGCAAAGATAGCAATATGAAATTCTGGTCATTTGAATTTTTCTAGAGATATGGTTAACTGCATGACTGAATCTCCACTGTCTCTAGTTTATAAGAAGCTCATTGTATTGATCCAGTGATAGTTGTTGAGAAACTAATGTTCCATGATTGTGACTAAGATAGTTTGGTTTTTGTGTATGTACACGTGTGCATGCTTGAGAGAGAGAGAGAGAGAGAGAGAGAGGCACAAGGGAAGAACTTGTAGGAGCAATAGGTGTCTTCAAGTTTGACTAGGCAAGAAAGACGTCAAATAACTGAACTATCCTCATTTATTTGTCCTGAAAAGGGAAGAAAGACTTAAAATTTGAGATAATACTATGTTTTCAATATCCACTAGTGGTAAAAGAAACTTAGATTAGATTATATACGGAATGACATTTTCTAATATCTAGAGATTAGTAAGGAAAAGTTGAATACTAACACTTTATTGTAGAACTGGTTCTTCCCATTATTTTTTGTGAAATTGTGTATGTATCACCAGAGCTATTTTTCTCATTTCCTGTTTTAGTATGACTTAACTGAAAGCCATAAGATCCAAAGATTAACAAATAACATTTGTTTGAACTGATTGAATTCTAAAATTAAAATGCGGACATGATTAACATTTTGGAATTAATGCAATATTTGGTCTGGGAGTTGGTTCTTATGTAGCTGTTCATTTTGTTAAAGCTCTTTAAATGTTTTTCTATGCTGTAGTTTGTTCTTGGCATTGCAGGAGGTCCTAGTGGATCTGGAAAGACGAGTCTGGCTCATAAAATGGCAAATATTGTTGGTTGTGAAGTAGTTTCCCTGGAAAGCTATTTTAAATCCGAACAAGTAAAGGATTTTAAGTATGATGACTTCAGCTCTCTTGATCTATCTTTGATTTCAAAGGTAGGGTGCCGACAAATGTGTATTTCATTTTGGGTTCTTTTGTTAATTGTTGATCTTGTCGTGAATTAGCTGTAAATCAGATGGCTAGTTACATAGCTTCACTTCAAATCTGGCAAACAAAAATCTGTCTAGAAATTTAATTTACTAATGCTTTTAACTAGTTAAGTTTCGACTGACTGGTTACTGTTCTTTTTATGTGGTCTACATCCTGAGAATATGACTAGAGAAAGATGTTACAGAATTTAGTATTGTTTTACCAAATATGGTTAGGTTCTTTGTGTTCTTCCCTGATCTATTTTGTTGCTTGTCCTTCCCTGTCATCTGCCAAAATTGAGTTGTTGAAGGGTAGTTTTTATTGAGTACTGTTATATCCTATATCTGCCATGCATATACTTGTAGTTCTTTCATGCGCAATTGTTATTAATTTCTAAAAATTTATCTTATCTGAGTTCCTGAACTTTTTTTTCCTGTAATGATTTTCCTGTGATTATGTTATCTTCCCAATTTTCCTGAAACATCTAACACCTGTGCTGATTTAGAACCATCTAATTAACTTCACCTTTTCTTTCTTCAATCATATTTTCACCAGAGAAGTCTGATGGCAGTAATGAGCTTATGATTTCCTTGATTTTAATACTATTTTTGATGAATGTAGGTATAACTATAAGCAATAGGAATTGTATACAAAAGAGAATACATACTGCCACTTTTGTAGCATTGATTGTGCTTAATGGTTGTCAGGAAATATGCTCACATTTGCTATACTTTTTCCATTTTCATCATTTTTTTGTGCAGAATATTAGTGATATAAGGAAGGGTCGAAGAACGAAAGTACCCATATTTGATTTGGAGATTGGTGCTCGAAGTGGCTTCAAGGAGCTTGAAGTCTCTGACGATTGTGGTGTGGTCTGTTTTGTGCTAACTTTACTGCTCTCAGTATTAAAATTCCTGGATTTATTTACTTATTTATGTTGTACTTGACCAATCAATAATATTTTAGCATATATAAACTCCCAAGGTTCATTAGTGGGGGGAGTATGGAGGGACGAAAGTAGAGATATCTTGTTCCTCTTTTTGAGACAATTGGCTTAAGTATGTTTCAATGAGGTGCCTTATTTTGTAATTATGGATATAGGTACTGTGGGATTTTTTTTTTCTTTAGAGATGAGACACTAATTTTTTCTTAACCTAAGCTTACCTAATGGATCAGTGATTGATGATGGTGTAGAACAAGTAGTGACTCTTACACAAGTTAAAATTGAAAAATTATTGCTTGATTAATTTTGCTTAGTCAATTAATGGATGCTAGTGTTCTTGTTTTTAACAATTACTTGAGGAACTGGCATGTGCTAAGAGAAATTACTCTGAATCAGTGGAGGAATAGAAAGTCCTGTTTAGAAAATGTTTGGTTTTTAATTATTGGTCATATGTGGTGGGCAATTTGCCCATAGTATAATGCCGAAGTGTAACTATCTGGGACCATGACTCCTTTTGCATGTTGAAGCTTTCTGGCTAGATGACTATTCTTTGTCTTATATTTTGTTTGTTTATGATAACAAATATAACAAACATTGTTACAAGCGAATCCTTTGTGAATGGTGTCTTTTGTGCATGAATTATGCCAGTCGACATTGTTGTAATTTTCTCAATCCATGTGTTTAATTTGTTTTATTTGACCAGATAATTTTTGAAGGGGTTTATGCGTTGCATCCTGAAATCCGAAAATCACTTGACTTGTGGATTGCTGTGGTAAGATGACTTTCTAGTTTACAATCGTGGCTTTATTTTCTATACATTTTTTGTAAATATTCTTGCTTTCTGAATTTTGTTGAAGTGCCTTTTTATTGGGTATCCAGGTTGGTGGTGTTCATTCGCATTTGATTTCTCGAGTGCAACGGGACAAAAATCGAGTAGCATGTTTCATGTCCCAAAATGAGATCATGATGACAGTGTTTCCAATGTTCCAGCAGCATATTGAACCTCATCTTGTTCATGCACATGTTAGTAGACTTGGAAAAGTGTGAACTTTTTTAATTATTTTCTCTCCTTCAGCATAAGAAATGTTTTGGTGGTAGCCATGGCTCTGGCATATGTTTTAATATTGTGCCATCTCATTAAGGACATTATTATTGATTTTCTTTTATTAAAAAAAAAATTCTTGCATTTTTATTTAAAATTAGTTTGCATGTAGTTAATTTTGTTATGTTTTAAGGACCATACTTCATAATCTTAAGCAGTGATGTTAATGTACTATTACTCTTCAATCTTGCTGACAACTTTATTTGCAAGGCTAACTTTGCTGCTACAATTTTTTTTAATTTTTTGTTTGGTCAATGCAGCTGAAAATCCGAAATGACTTTGATCCTGTGCTTTCCCCTGAGAGTTCATTGTTTGTCTTAAAGAGTAACGAGCAAGTATGCCTGCTATAATCCTCTTATACTAGTCTTGTTAATGGTGATTGCTACTGCCATTCTTATACTGCTCGTGATTGATAACAGGTGGCTTATGAGGATATTTTAAAAATCCTTGACCCTGCAAAGTTCTGCAGTTCTGTTCAAAATTTCATCGATATATACCTAAAGCTTCCAGGAATTCCTACAAATGGTAGATTGAAGGAGAGTGACTGCATCCGCGTCAGAATATGTGAAGGCAGATTTGCATTGCTGATACGAGAGGTTTAAGTCTATGTTTTCTTTTTATTATGTTATGGTTTTTTCTTGGAAACTCTACTGAATGGTTGAATCTTAATTTCCTCTAAATTGTCTGTTAGCCCATAAGAGAAGGGAATTTCATCATTCAACCGAAAGTGGATTTTGATATTAGCATTAGTACTGTTGTTGGCCTACTTAACCTTGGGTAAGCAAAAACATTTATTGTTTAAAATTTTCAATGATCATTGATTTTGTTCTATCTTTGGTTTTTTGTCTTATTACTTCTTCCTAGTTGAGACATTATTTTGGAGTAAAAATTTTTTTATTATGGGAGAAATGCTCGTTGTTAAACCCATGAAAAAGTGTTCATCTGAACTGATTTGTATTAATGTAATTTACCATTATGGAGCCAAGGGCCTGAATTTCAGTTGGACTCTGGTATTATAGGAAGATTTACATGGGCTTGACAAAGTAAATGGTTTTTTTATGCTTAAGAATTCAAGAATAATAAGGAGGAAAGTAATTTATCCTTTCCTAGCATTTGGAAGGGACAGAATGTGATAGCTCAAGTTCAAGTATGCTTTTCTTAACTGTCAATTTGCATTGCTTCTTTCTGTTACATGTAGCATTTCTTGACATGAATTTTCCTCACTTTTAGGTAGCTTCCTCTTCTTCTTCTTTTATTCCCTATTTTAGTTTACAGTTGATAGATTTATATACTAGTGACTGGAGCGTGTTGTCCTTTTGTCATCATGTCAGGTATCAAGCTGTGGCTTATATTGAAGCATCCGCATTTATCTACCAAGATGGAAAGGTCAAATCACTTTGGATTACATTTTAATTAAACTTGCAATTATTTTTTCCCCCTTTTTGCTTTTCTCATTGTTTCTTTCCTTTATGTTTCATACAATTTCATTCTCATTGGCTTATTCAACCTGTTACTGGTGTGGATCACTTAAATTCATTTTAGACTTCATTTGAAATGACCTCTTCAGATTCTTATCGAGGTGGATCATCTCCAAGATGTCCCTAGGCCGTACCTACAAATCAAAGGGGTCAACAAAGAAGCTGTGGCAGCTGCTGGTTCAACTCTTAAATTGGATGGTTCATATACAACAAAGGTTGTCTTTAGCACTTCAATGTGTTGTAATTATGTACATATAATGTATGCATTTATGTTACGTTGTTCAACACTGGAACTTCTTACGTTTGTGATGCAACCTTTATTGACAACTGGCATTTTTGTTATGCTTCAGAGTTATCTTCAAATAGTTTTGGAAAGATTACCAGCAGCAGAACGAAGTTCAAGTGGAATTCATACTCAGCAAGCTGCAAGGTTGCGGGAACTTGTCGAATATATACAATCTCAGGTATTTTACTGTGGTGAAATAAGATAACCATTATCTGTCTGGAAAGCTAGTTTTTTCGCTGAGTTAGATTGATATAAGATTGATATTGTGAATAAGTAGCAACTTGGCACGGCACAAGGATTTGCTGTTCTCAGTTTTAGACAGCCAATAACAGGAGAGGTTTCTGCTTCCCTTGTGCTTGAACTAAATGAGAAAACACCCAAAACTTGTTCTGCTTCTTTGGACCAACAGGTCCTCTTAATTAGGTTCTAGTTTTCTCACATGTTTATACTCGTGCCAAAAGAAATCTAAAGCCTATTACCTTTTGTGACAATATTTATGTTTTAAGTAAAAATTTCTTATCTGTGGTACGATATTCCTGATCTATTACCTAGTCAGTTATTGTTACTTTTTTAGAAGTGGGCGAGGATATTTGCCTTTCATATGCTAGAATTATAGATGTTAAAGGTTATCTCCCATGTTTCTGACTACGATACCCCTAGAGAGTTGTGTTGCTAAAGCATATTCAACAAGTTTGTAGTACAACTATTATTGAGCAGATGGGCAGTATCTTATAATTTTTTCAGAGTCAACAAAGTAAGCAAAAAATTACTTTTGTTCTATTAATGTGCATGTCAACTCCTAGGAGATGAACAGAGACCTATGCAATCCTCCATATGTTCATTGTTCCAACATGGTCTTTGAATACTCAATTCTGGTTGGCGGGCAATAGTTTCTTTACCTTAGAAATAAAATTGAATAATTTCAATTCCGACCTCGGGACTTCATCAAATACTATTTGCATGGTTTTATCTAAATCAGTTGTAGATTATAAGAATGGGGTGTTACAGAAAACTATCAGTGAAAACGTAAGAAATATTATGCTGCCAGAGACCATGTACAAATTGTGGTGGCAACATTGAATGGTTTGTAGTCAACAAAGATGAACATAGAATCATAGAACAAGAAAATAATAATCCTGTAATTCTTTTAGATGGTTGAAAATATACATGAGAAAGAAATTAAAAAATCTTGGATATTTGATGTTTTTCTACAATGTTGAACCGTGCATTTTTGTCTTTTTTGCTTTTGTAACATCCTGAAAAAACTAACAGGGTAGTAATTCGTCATCGGAATCCTCCCAAAGTAGAGAGGCTTCTTCTATAGAAGGCATGATTGAAGACATGCAATCCAGGATTAAAAGACTTGAGCGATGGCAAACAATCAATTCGGTAATTTCCTAAAACTTAAGGCCCCTAATCATTGATGGATATTAATTGATTTTTGGTTTTGTTAAGACTTATACGATTGTTTAATGGTAGGTACTATGGACTTTGTTGATGTCTGCATTTGTTGGTTATTCTCTTTACCATAGAAAGCGACAATGACACAGGAAATGTATGAAACTAACAAAGACTTCTAACAGAGTCACCAAGTTTGTCCTGGCTTTGGCAATTAATCTCTATAGCACTACCAAGTAAGAAAATTTACACCGCATAGTAAGAGTTATTCTGTTTGTTGCTCAACTATTGTAAATACCTTCATTCGAAGGAATAAGAAAACAGACAAACAAGTTGAGCACAAAACCTGTCTTCCCTCTTGCTCAATTTGTATTCCTATTAGCAATTGGACTAGAAGGAAAAGAAATGCCATTGATTACTTTTTGAAGAGAGCAGGAAAAAAAAGTTATTACAGTGATGATAATTCAAGTCTGGGAAAAATTATCAAGCCCATATTGTTCTTTAGCTGGAAAGCGTTAATGTCAAGTATGCTTTGTGCGATGCATCTTTTATGATGGAAAAGCAGCAGATCAACTATTTGGTTTTATGCCTGAACGAATTTTTCAAGTTATAATGCGGTCGGTAGATGCAAGTTTTCTCCAGGAAGTGTTAAAGATTACAGAGGATAAACTCTGAAGATATATCAACGATGGAATCCATTTCAAAATAGATTAACATGATGAATGTAGAGATGATAGTATACTAGTTGGAGTCTGAACAAAATATGAATATTTACAACTCAATCAACTGTTTCTGATGTCCAGGCCATAAAAGTTTGGAAACAAACAGGTCAAGGCTTGAATGTATGCAAACTGAGCCTTCCCTGGTCATCTAATACTACGGTAAATATGGATCAAAATTTATTTGAATCTTTTTTGAGCGCAGGTAGCTTCAAGTCGTCATTTCCAAAGTATAAAACAGTTCAGAACCGGGAACTTCTCATATTTAAGCAGTGAGGATGGGCATATCAACCTAAGGAATGATTCCTTTATCCTTCAACACATATGCAGCCATTGCGAGTGATATGAACAAGATTATGATCCACAAGTCCAATCCTCCTGCCAAAAACATTAACCAATAACATGTGTCTTTTTTCATTCCAAATGAGCTATCGAAAGCTTAAAATATGTTTAGTTACTCAAATTTAACGAGTGAGGTATCATATGATAAGATCATGGATGGGAAATACCACTTTTCTTCTTGTCTTCAACTAGAGTGACCCTTGCACTTGAGTCCAATAATGCAGAAACCAAACCCTGCATTTAAACATCACTTATCCCTATCAATCTATTTTCAGGCAAAATAATGCAACTCAAAAGGTTGTTATTGGTGTGATTTAACTCTCAGTCTGGGGCCGACGACCTTGAATCGTGAGAGAATGCCAAAGCTGTCACAAAACCAAGGTGCGCTTTCTTAACCATAGTTTGAACCTTCATACTGGTTGAATCTATAATTGAAATATCTCCCTCTGTCCCACTGCAAGCAATCAATCACAAGAGGAAGAAGTTAAAAGCTTTCATGAGATGCTCAGAATATATATTCAAGCAGTTGAAACTAATGAAGTCCACAAATTGTTACATAGCAAGGAGCTTGCCATTGGAAGACACATTGAACGAACAAATGGCCCTGCAGACTACTTGCTTTGAGTGAATCCTCTTCCACAAGGTGGTATTCCATGTCACAATACTTCCACCTTTGTCTGTAAACATAATGTTCACAATGGTTAGCTTGTAAAACATATTCTTGAAAGGAAGAATAGAATTTGGCTTCCCAATACTGAAAACTTCACCCGTTATTGCAGCAATGTATAGAACACCATTCTGATCATTAATTGGAGAGAATCTACAAGAGGCAAAAACCTCATCCTGGATGAACAAATAGAGAGAGTTAGTTTGCAACTCATGTGAAACGAATCTTTTTATTCTGTCAGTGTACAGTAAGCATAGGGTCATGGTCTATCCATCCCAGAAAAAATCTACGTCAACCATCCGGATGGTTGTAATCAAACACTGCTCACATCTGATGGTTGTAATCAAACGCCACTTACATTTTTAGTCGGTAGAGAAGCTACAACAGCAGATGAAGTTACATCCCAAACCCGAGCAGGGCCACGATTGCCCAAGGAGATGATGAATTTACGACAACCAAGCCAGAAAATCAGCAAAGTGAATAACTGTGTGCATTCATTTTCTGTTATTCAAGCTTGCAGATTCAGGAACCTGCATTCTAATTAATCCCACTCTACTGTTGCCAACCTGAAAGATAAATCCTTCACAGCAGCATGAGCGTGAGACTCATTGAGAATAATTTCCATGCCGGGCCACTTGAAAACCCGTAAATTACCATCCCGCACTGCACCAAATCTGAGCATAGTATAGCATGCTATTTCTCTGTCTTTTTAAGGGCAATTTAGTCTTACTCTACATCTACCAAAACACAACTGAATCCAAAACTGTAGAACACTATAGTAAAAACATTAACATCCAGGCGAAAAATATATACCGTTCCTATTAATGGCTGTGTTCAGATCTGTCTCTGGAAATGGGAGTCATGAAGAAAATATCTGACTTATCAGCAATCATTTACCCATGGCAAGGGGTAAAAGACAAAAATAGAAGCAATGGAAATATGAGGTAGACATTTTACAGGGCTATCGGGGTGGGCAGCTACCCTATGGAGTAAAAATAAAAAAAAAAAGTGGAAAAACAATGATGTCTTTCCTTAAGTTTCATGCAGCAAATGCATTATAATTTAAAGAAAAGGTGAAGCATCTCTACCTCACTACCAGCAGCAAAACCCTCAGAGTCGAATGCTAATGCTAATTGTTGCCCAACATCTTCTAATTGGCTGAGTACTTTTTCTGACATTTTCACACCCAGTTTGTGGACTTCAGCATCTTGCACTTCATTCCACTCAAACAATCTGCACAAAAGGCATGCAATAAACAATCAATCCTCCTTGACGTAATTGAAAAAATAACATTAACCATAGACACTGGAAAAATTGTCTGTGGACATAAATCGTGGTGGTTCACTGCTTAAAGTACAAAGTGGTCAAAAATTGATCAAAAATTGATCAGGCAAAATTATACACAACATTCAAATTAGAGCAGTACATTACTCAGGAAATCATAACTGTAGCCCCTAGAGTGCACCTTGAGACGACTCTACTGAAAGTTATTACATCACATAGGCTTAAATTAATACTTGTCAGATGATGACACAATAGCTGAAATTTGAAAAATAAGAAAAACTGAGACCTGCAGTTATTTTGCAATGCACAAATAATGCCATCTCCTCGTGGGTGAAGAGCCATTCAATAAGGCAAATTAGAACCAGTTCGAAGCTCAGCCACCGAAAACAAAAGAAAATAAAAGCATTGCAAACAATGACATTTCCAATGGACAATAGTATAATAAAACTATGAAAATGAGATGTATCGTAAAATTGCTAAAAACACTAAGTGAAAATTTTCAAAATAACCATATTTAAAAGTTGATTTACCAAAATAATCAGGTTCATATTTTGTTGACTAAACCAGCCAATACAATAGTTTTGAACAAAAATGCCCATGACCAAATCATACTTATTCTTTCTCATCTCTCTCACCTCTCTCTTTCTTCTTTCTTTCTCAATTTTCGTAGATTATTTTCCTCCAACTTTCATCAACACAAGAGTTGCAGATATGAACCAATAAACTTGGTATTTACACATTTACATTAGGTAAGATTGCTTTTGAATTATTGCATATGTTATTTGATTAATATTTTGGTATATTTTTGAGTTTAAATATGATATGGATAAAGAAGTGATGATGTAAATTTGAGATTTTGTTTTTGGAGAAATGTTATTTTGCTTGAATAAGTTGTTGCATGTAGATGCACGTATAATTTTATACTTGAGTAAGTGTGATATATATGATTATTTTTTATTTTATTTAATTTTAATTGGTTTGAAAAATATTGTGTTGATAATGTTTGATTTTGTTAGGTTTGATTTGCTTAGAAAAATATTGAGTTGATATCGTAGGGAGACTGAAAAATTTGTGAAATGAAGTGAGAGACCAAAAATTTATCAAAAAAAAAAATAATAATAAAGGGTGAATTTTGGTTCGAAATTGAAAGAAATTTGGTTATGACCAAATTTAAAATTTTTAATTTCGATCATAACCAAAATTAGGAGGAAAATTTGGCTCCAACTTCAGTCATCATCATCCAAATTAAAATTTCAAAATCAGTCATGACAAAATTTCTTTCAATTTGAGCTAGTTTACAATATTTTGGAAATGTTTATAATTTAAATAAATAATTAAGGACTTCATTGTCATAATTTAAAACATATTAATTACTTTTGTTATTTCCTAAAACATTGGGAGTTATTTTGAAATAAAGTCACTCATATCAAATTTCCGTCATGATTGAAATTGTAGTCTCTAATTTCGATCACAACCAAAAGTTAAACGTTAACTTTTAGTTCTTCTCCTCAATTTTTTTTTTTTATTAACTACTTAAAAAAAAGGCAAATTAAAATGATATTAGACGAATAACATCCGAGTCTCTAATTTCTTATATTTTTTAAATAAAGGCATAGTTTCTGGAATTATATTAAATAAGTCCCTCATCTCTCCTCAAATGACCAAGTTACCCTTTATAATGTTCTAACATGACCGTTACAATTTGACAAGTCCGTAATTTAACACTATTGCATGCAAGCCAACTAAACACTGAAACAAATAAATAAAAATATAAATTACAAAAATTGACTTATTATTTATTTATTTACACCCTTAAAAAAGATATATTGCATATAATTATGTTGTAATTATATATCTGTTAAAAAGTCAAGTGTGTTCTTCTTTTGTTCCCAATTTCTTTTACATAAGCTTTAATTTTTTATTTTTCTTGTAATTTGTTTTCATTATATTTTATTTGTATAGCAAAATTTGTATTCAAAAGATCCCATCAACAAAATTTTATTTTGTTATTATGATTTTATTTACCATGACAACAAATATTATACTAAAATTACAAAACATATGCATTATATTGAAAAAAAATAATAGTTGGATAGACCCCTAAAGTATATCAAAATATATAATTCAATCTTACAAGCTGAAAAAAAAAACAATTATACCTTAATTTTGGTTTAGATTATAATACATTCATACACCTTTATATCTATTTTTTTTAGTCTTTTAAAAATTATTTTAATTTTTTTTTATATTTTAAATACTATTTATTATATTTTTTAAATTTTTTTAACACATTTTAAATTTTTTATTATATATTTTAAATATTATTTATCATTTATTTTAATATTTTTTTATTTTAAATTTTAAAAAAATCATTTCAAGTCCTCAACACTTGGATTTAAAGGTACATATATGTACCATAGTTAAGTCCCTTAATTCATTAGTTGCTAACATCTGTTATAGTTTGAGTGACAACAATATGGGATAATTATGCAAGTTTGCAAGGTGAAAAAGAAATGTGATAATTTTTGAATCATTCATATATCAAATTATATGACATCACACATGTTAACTAATGATTAATTTAATTTATTAGTTTTTTTTTTTACATAATATTATTTTTAAAATATAAAAAAGAAAATTGACAACCTCCATGGTCAATAGTAATGATCTCTTATTGAAACTTTGTCCTTGCAAATAGACTCCAAATTAATTTATAAATTCA
>CP135537.1:984087-1040994 GCA_032402905.1 Khaya senegalensis
AAATAAAGATCAAAAAGAAGGAATCAAATCATGAGATTAGGGGTTCTTATCATTCTTTTTTATCTAAATTGGGGTTAGCCACTCACTCAAGCCTTTGTGATGGGAAATCACTATGTTGTGGGACTAATCTGCACATCATGGTGGTGAACAAATCCAAAGTGAAGAGCTCCATCAAAGATCTAATTGAAACTTATCTTGAAAGTCAATTTGAATACTAAACATTTTGGGTTTTGAAATTATTCAAAGGCCAATTTATGTAATTCCAAACATAAAATTTTAATTATAAAATATAAAAATAGTAAAAAAAAAAAATTTAATTTTTATTATTTTTTAACTATAATTTAAAAATATAAATATATTACTGCAAATCGTGAGCGGCAGGATTCGAACCTGCGCGGGCAGAGCCCACATGATTTCTAGTCATGCCCGATAACCACTCCGGCACGCCCACCTGATGCTATTTTTTGTTTCCAATATACAATAAGTTATCTTTTTATTCTTCACTCCAAAGTTGACCCCATTCATACTTATTGTTCTTATCATATTGGGTCTAATTTTAAAATAATTTATTTTTTTAATAATTTAAATTGTTAATATTAAAATTAAAATTTAATTTTTACATACTTAATTTATTATTTTTATTTTAAATTTAAATTTTTAAAATTTTTATTTTAATCTTTAGAATACACGTAAGTATAAAATTAAAATTTTTAATTTTAACTCACATAGTTATAAAATTAAATAGTATATTAAGTGAGAATGTCCGTTAAATTTTATTTTTAAATATTTTTATAATTTTATTAAAATTTTATTTAATGGTAGTCTTTTAAAATTAGTAGTAATTTAACATCTATTCTCAAATAGATGATATTATGCCAAGATTGGAATGCAAAAGTTCTATTTCAAGTAGCCACATTACACATGACATGATCAACATGAACCAACCGAAAGTGAATCATTAAATTGGAATGATTAACATGCCATGTCCATTATCTACAATTGGATAGTGAAGAGTTAGGCTCAGACTTGCAACATTCTTTTGATTCCTTTGGTCTTCATCATGACATGACATCGACCGAAAGTGCAAATATGTTGGACAAATTTCAACCCCATACGTCTCTTTTAAAGGCTCGTGTTCTGCAATATTTCAGAATTAGAAATCTTCGAATCTTCAGAAGAATTCAGTGATGAGGGTCCTGCAGAACAACGTATACGAAGTTTTGTTTTTCTTGGAAAGCTTTTGAACCTCAAAGGCAAGCCATGTGCTCTTGGGGTGGCAAAGTTGTGATGGGATATGACAATAATACATGGTTGTGGTCCTCAAATTGTCAACCATATTTGCATGCTTCAAAAAGCTTCCAGATGAAGAAGAAGCAACAGCAGCAGCAGCAGCTAAAGGATTCTTCTTTTGTTTTTTTGAATAAAAAAACAACTGGTCGAGAACTAAAATGTTTGGTAAACGTTACTTGATGTGAGGATCAAATTCAATCCGACCTAAACTTTCAAAAAATATTCAAACTTTTTAGTAAATTTTTAAGATTATTCTCTTATTTATATTCTCTGACTTTAAAATTACAATACCTTAATCTTGGATATACTTAAAAATAAGGAAAAGAGAGGCCAGTGCGGCTTTCAACAATTTCCGAGCCTGGATTGAACTGCAACAAGTCATATGCATGCCCACAATGCATATTTCCTTTTTTGGCACAGATAGTGTCAAATATTGTAGCTAAGAGAATCTTTGAGTGGATGTCTCATTCACGATGCATGGTTCACCAGATTTGCATGTTCAATGGCTCTGAAAAATACAAAATTAAAAGAAGAAAAGGAAGAAGGAATCTAGCAGTGTATGCATGGGCCAACAAGAACAAGAACAAGCAAGAAAATGGAGAATGGGTTTTCTTGGTGGTAGTGTGGCCACAGCAGTTCAGGTTATGGAACGGTGGGCTCTGATAAAATTCAAAGCCTTAAAAAAAATAATTTATTTACAATTATACATATTATTTATAGTTTTTCTACTTTGACCTTTCTAATTTTTTTTATTTTATTATGACCCCAAGCAGCCTTCAATTTAGTTATAATTGTACCTATTATTTGTAATATTTGTACTTTAAACCCTATAAGTTTTTATTTCCTTTATTATGACCTCATCTTCAAATAGAGACTCCTGTCCTAATTGTTTTGTTTCGAATAAAATAAAAGAAAAGCACAAGAAACTCTTAAAGGTATTTTTGTTCAAAAACTAGTTATTTGATCTGTTTATAAAAAACAAAAATAACCTGGTCATTTTTGCAAAATCAATGATAAGGCTGGTCATTTTGAAAAAAAATTCCATATTTTTTTCACTTCCAAATACCATACAACTTTTATACTGCTAATATTAATGGGCCTCTTGATGGGCTTCATGGAAGACTAGACAAGCCATTGAATTTATTTCTTCATATTTTTAGGGAGCAAATCTAATTACATCCCAGCTATTTCTCAATACACCCTTTTAATGAACCACAATTTGTAGCCCAACAATAGAAGGGGTGCAATCAGAATACCCGCTATTTTGGGCCTCCAAGGTTTGATATTGTGCCGGATCACCTATTTAAAAACAAGCCCATTTTCAGCCCACCAATATCACGAAGTTGCTAAAACCCTAATTCGCCCTTAAAACCCTAAGACCTAGAACCTTCTTTCCAGAGTCTCTGAACCCCAAAAACTTTCCCCACAATTCTTTATATAACGCAAGATTTAACTTCATTTCTTCCACGTTCCTCTCCTGTAATAACACTCACTGAAACAAAAATGGCGAAGCGTTTGATCCCGGCTCTCAACCGTGTTCTTGTTGAGAAAATCGTCCCTCCTTCCAAAACCAACGCCGGGATTCTCCTCCCTGAGACATCCAGCAAAGTAAGTATAGTAACAGTACTCTTAGTTACGCGTGAGTGAGTGTGGATTTCGAGTTTTTGGTCAAATGAATCGGACGGTTCTGATTGAGTGCCGGTATGTATTTGAGCAGTTGAACTCTGGGAAAGTGGTTGCAGTGGGTCCGGGAACACGCGACAAGGAAGGAAAGACGATTCCGGTGGATTTCAAGGAAGGCGACACCGTTCTTCTTCCGGATTACGGAGGCCACCAGGTCAAGCTTGGCGAAAAAGAGTACGTGTTTTCGCTTCTTCTTTCCCCTTTGTTTTGGCTACTAATTTAGGCTGTGTTAGAGGTTGGCGAAAGTTATAATTTGCCTTCTCTAGCAAATGGATTTATCTATTATAGATATGACTAAAAGCGATCTTAAATGCTCAAAAGCCCTTTTTTATTTGCTTTGCAATATGGAATTGAATATAGGTAAAGCATAGCAAATGTATATTTTTGAACAGCATTAGTTCTTTCAAGGCTGGACAGGATTAGTTTTGTAGATGAAGTATCAGATTGGAAATCATAATATTAATAAAAGCTAATTAAAATAAATTTTAAAGAAAGTTAATTAGTTATTGAAATATTTATTAAAATTAGAGTTTCAATATTGGATAAAATTCAATCAGGACATTATGAATTACTCTAATGTTTGAACAGTTAACTAATTAAAATTATGAAAAGGAAAGCAGTTTATATAAAAATATCAAATTTATTTGTATTTCTAATTATAATGTTTAATTATTATATTAGTACCAATAGTAATGGACATACAATCTTCACAAATTAACGGGCTACTGTTATATTGTTTTCAAATTTCTTATTTAATAGTGTTTGTATGAGTTGTATGACTCGAGTTTGTATATTTAATATTACTCGATAAGTAATTATGTAATTCAACTTACAATTTTATCAAGTTTGATCAAAATGTTTCTTTTAGAATTACTTACATTAGTGATAAGATGTTTGACCTGCTGAGACCCGGTTTAGTTTAATCATTTTGGATGCCTGTTCCTAGATGGCCGATGTTTATCTTGCTTGATTGGTCTGGATGACTGCCTTAAAGGGGATGGCTATTACCAGCTAACCATGGGCCTGACCATTGGGCCAACCCCTAGTGGGCTGTATCATATTGTATAGTTTAATCATATCCCATGGTGCCTTGCAAGGATTGATTGGTGAGTTCCAGATTATTTTTCCGGCACCCTTTAACAAGTTTATGTAGAAGAAGATACTGGATTGGTCTATATTATAACAAGTTTAGGAACGAGATAACTGAATCCAAGCTCACCAATTATCTTGCTTTGTTGTGGGGCAATATTAATAACAAAATAAATGAGTTTAGCTAGATTATATAAGTGTTCAACATTATTTAACTTGTGATATAATCTAATCTATAGGTATATAACTTATATAACCAGAAGTATGTTAATGGCTATTTGCTTGTTGGTTATTTATTATGTGGGTGATTATGTTTGGTGGGTATTGTTTTGCAGGTATCATTTGTACAGGGATGAGGACATTTTGGGTACTCTACATGACTAGAAAGCTAGGACTTTTGTGCTACATTTATGAAATATTGGGGCTCAAAATGAAATGTAACTGATTAATTGTTTGGGATTTTGGATTCTATGTCAGTTCAGCTTTTGGACTATGATAACTTGAAAAACTTCTGCATTTTGTGTTTTCATTGTTGTGGAAGATAGTAAGAAGAATGTTAGCATGAATTAAAATTGTAACGTAAAATGATGATAAAAATTATCTGAAAATTGCTTGGCTATTACAGGAATACGATGGTGAATAGTGTCATTTTTAATGTAATGCAATGATTAGGACAGTAATTGCAAAGTAAAACGCCAGTGATTTAATATTCTTTTCATTTATTGTTTGATGTGCTGTAGTTGAATAGACAGCATGAGTGAGACCTCAGGATTCTTGGATCATACATGTCCA
Source organism: Khaya senegalensis (assembly GCA_032402905.1). NCBI lineage: Eukaryota > Viridiplantae > Streptophyta > Magnoliopsida > Sapindales > Meliaceae > Khaya > Khaya senegalensis. Next base: position 988,942 of record CP135537.1, read on the forward strand.
TTACAGTTGAAGTTAGGGCTCACGATTTTTCGGCTTAAATATTGTTTGCTTTATTGATTAAACAGTAGAAAGGTTATGCTGTCAATCGCATTCCAAGAATGAAAAGAAATTACAATTTGCGTTTAAGCGGGGGTGTCAAATCACGGGCCGCTTGTGAGCATGACAACCATGAAAAGCGCAAAGCAAAAGAAAACAGAAATCAAGTCAAATAAGCACTTCCCAATTTAATTGTTCTTTCTTTCCCTAGAATTCGTTTTAGCCCACACGTAGCCTTACAAGTTTGACAAGTCTATTGGCTCCAGATAAGTTCTTTTCTGAGAGCTATGGCCAATTATACAAGTAATTTATAAAATGTAGGAAAGCATTGATTTAAGCATTTGCATCAATATTGGCTTGAAAGTATTATGACCACTTGTTTGTTTTTAATTATATATATATATATATAAATAAATAAATAGATAAATAAATATTTTATTGGATGGAGAGAGTTGTAGAGCTCACATTTTAGTACAGTAATATTTTAAATTATTTTATTGTCACATATTTCGTATAATTTATTTATAATATTGTAAAAGTTTGTATTTGTAATCTTAATCTTGTTTTTAATTTTGTAGTGGGTTTAAATTTTATTTATTTTAAAATTAAAAAATATATATTTATATAAAGATATATAAAAATAAAAATATTTTATATTTAAGTTAATTTTATTCAGTAAGTGGTGATTACATTGTAAGATAAATATTATTATCAAATAAAATTTATTATAATTTTTTTTTTTATTTGATGCACTTAAAAGTTGAATTAACATTTAAATTTGATTGCATATTTGTCTTTTCTTCTACATAATATAAAATAAAATTAAAAAAAATACCCATACTTTAAGGCTTTTAGATCTACTAAATTATAATAAATATAATAATAATAATAAATGAATTGAAAAAATTTGAGACCATTCAATGTCACAAGCTTGCCATATGAGTGTATGATTGTAGGTGAAATATTCAATAAAGGGAAAAGTTTCAATCTTAAATTTTATACATCAAGTACAAGAAATTGTACATTATGTTCCCATTGGTTGGATTTCAAAACATTTTTGTTGTGAGAAATCAAAAACACCCAACAAAGATGAAAACATGCCAAACATGTGCTCATTATTCATTCCAACTTATAACATAAAATTAATTCACAACTTCAAATATTAACTTAATGGAACATGATCAGTAGTCAATTGTCAATCTTTCATAGTAAACGAGGGAAGGAGAGAAAATTTTTTTAAAATAATATGTATTAATGAACCTATTTAATGTAATATTTATTTTATTTAATCCAAATTCTTTCTAAATTGTTAATTTAAAGGTTGATAATTGGTGTAAAAAATTTTGTGAATTCCTAGAGGGTTATTGATTCTGTCTCTTATTTAATACTATATAACTTATGTTTAAAAATTTGGTTTATATAATTTTTCAATCACGAATTTGAAATTTTTTCTACTACTAACTATGTGAATTCATGCGATGATGTTATATCATACACTTTTATAAAATAAAATAATAAATCATATAAAAATACTTGATAACAATATAATATTGTCATATAAGTTTATGTTTCTATTATTATTGCTAAGATGCACATTACAAAATTTTGTATTCATAACATTATCATTAAAAAAAAGTTTGTTTTGATTGATATATTTTATGAATAAATATCTAAATATAATGTGAAGTATGAAATATGATTCATATGTCATTTTTGTTATTAACTAAATTCAATCTATAATATTAGTTTTGTTAATATAAGCAGAATTAATTGACATTTGTATATATAAATATATATTAAATTATTCGTAAAAGGAGTTATAATAGGAGTTTTAAATAGTATAATCTTACTATTTCAAAATAATGATAAAGTAAAATTTTTTAATTAAAAAAATAGAATTAGTCAAAAATAATAAAAAAGTCAAAATTTTTTTATTTCATTTATTTTATTATCATTTATTTATTTTTTATTATTTATTTAATCTTTTATTAATTCAATATTTTCTTTCTCCTCTCTAATTGAATGAAAGTCTTACCATATCATTCTTGTTCATGTGATAAAACTTCTTGCACTCAAAACTCTCTTAAAAAGAGTTATATTAAATTTGTATAATTTATATTAAAAAAATTATAAATTATATTAAATTCAAAAAATAGATTGTAAAAGTTTGATTTTGAAAAGTAATTTCTTCTCTCTTCTAAAAAAAACTTTTGCAAAATAAAATTTCTAAATTTTTTTAGTAACATTGATTTTAATTAAACTTGTGATATGTTTTTGAACACTACAAACAAAAGTGTAATAGCATTTAAGTCCTTAATCTTTTCATATATTTGCAAACAAAGGCTTTATGTCTTCATTTATAACAAATTGTTTCTAACCCCATTGAAATTATCATATCACCTTTGTAATCTTGAGTTATGGCACCGCAATGGTAGAGCATGTAACTCAAGGTATCAAACACTTAAACTAGTATATTCTAAAACACTTAAAATAGCATATTCTAAAATGAATGTTTTATGACCATAAAATTACATTTATGAAATCATTAATTGTAAAGATAAGTGAAAAAATACATGTTTTTATTTTAAAATTGATATTTATTAAACACTTTAATTAGTGTATTGTAAAATTAAATGGAAGCATAAAAATCAATTTTAAATATAACTGCTATATTAATAGTTAGTGTTTATTAAATAATTTAAATTTAATGTCTTATAACTCTAAAATCGATGTTTATAAAATATTTCTTGAACAAAATTATTTTACTAAAATTTTGTGTTTATAATATTTAACTACTATGTTTTTAGGGTTAAGTACAAGCACACAATAATATCAAATATCAACTTAATATTAAAATGTATTTTAATAATTTTAATTATAATTAGGGGTTTATTTGTTATAAATGAATAAGTTATGTCCTTATTTGTTAGAAAACAATAACTTAGAGACCTGGGTGTTATTAGCCAAACAAATACTTTCCTTGCGCAAATCTTCAACTCTTTCTAAGCACGTGCGCTCCTCCTCCTCCGCCTTCGGCCTCCTCCTCTCCTCTCTCTCTCTCTGTTGGAAATTACTACAAACCAAAACGAAAGTACAGAGACGACACACAGAGAGAGAAGAGAGCGAGAAAGCAAAAATCAAAACGAAGGAAGAAAAAAAAAAAGCTCTTTTATTATGTAGCGGAGAAAATTTTAAAAGCAGAAACGAAAAAACAGGGAAAATACACTGACCAAATGCTCGCTTACAATCGGTTACCAAGCAGCGGCCACTCAACCCCATCACCCCCGGCATCTCCCCGTCGTTCCCCTCGGTACCGCCCTGGCCGGGGAAAATCGGGACGGTTCACTCCGGTCGGGCCTCCGGCTCGGGCCAACTTGGCCCATCGGCTTGCCTGGCTTCTTTTATCTGTTCTTCTTCGGAGGCAGGGAATTTTCTTGTTCGCTCCTCTTATTTATATCTCCGGGATGCTTCTTTACATGGGTACGGTGTCGTTTGACGTCGTTCCGATTATCAAGCATCGGCCTGCTCCTGGTTCGGTTTATAAGAGTCCTCAAGTTTATGCCAAGTTGAAGCCCGAGATGGATGCCGATAATTCGTCTGCTGATGCGGTGCGTTTTGAGTTTTTTTGTGTTTTGAAGTATTTTAATGCTTTTCAAGTTTGTGAATTGTTTGATTTTGCATGTGGGTGTGATTTAGTTTTTTGATTCGCGATGAATTTCGATGTGTGTATGATTTGTTTGCTGATATGGTTGAATTTGATGGATCATTGTGGATTTTGAATGCGAGTTTAGTGGATTTTGTTGCTTCGGATCTTGGAGTTTACTCAGTGTTGTGTGATTGTGATTTTAGATTTGAAGGAACTTAACGTACAATGCCAGAACTTTTTTGGTATTACACTTGATGGACTTCACATTGCTCATATGCAGTGGCCGGCTGTAATTGTAGTACTCAATCAAGCTGAGCAATTGGGATTTTTTTTTTTATTCACCTATAATTCTTTGTGCTTCTTTGCTTTTTGGAGACCAAAATGCTGAAGAGGGGATTTTCTTTTTCTTGAAAATAGTTCATGTTATCGTATATGCTGGTTGAAGGAAATGGAGAATGTTGCCTTAATTGCTTATAATGTAGTTAAAGTATAAAAACAGTCATATGGATCTAAAACAGGGCAAGTTTTGCCATTTTGATTTCTGATTGTAATTAGATGTTTTGATTTCTGTATAGTGTAAAGTAGTGTGTGTCTGATATAGCTAGCTTGGGATATTAATTATTTATGTTTTCAGAACATTTATTCATAAATAAGAACAAAAAAGAGTTCTCTATCGTTCTTAAAACTTGTATGCATTTGGATAATTGGAATCATAGAACGTTCTTGGAGTAACAAGTTCAGGGTCTTCTTTTTCTTAATACGAAAGCAAGTGAATAGTGCTTTTTTTTTTTGTGATCATTTGAGAAACTGATCAAAAGCATTAGGAGCGTAAGAGTGTTTTTTGAAAACTGCTAGCAAAACATGTTGTCTAGTGAAGAAAGGGCTTCTGAGAATAAAAAAATTGCTTCGGTGAAGGGGTTGCAAATATGCATTAACTTCAGCTGTGGATTTCAGGTTTATCTTGATTGAGGTGAAGCTTGTTTTTGGGGAAAATTAGGGAACAAGCTGTAATCTGATTACGTGCTTCACTGAGAACTTGAAATATGCTTTACCAGATTCCATTTCGCAGATGGACAATTTCAACTGAGAATGCTATTGGGTGAAAAAGTTTTCATTAGTAATGGAATCATGACCATTGAATAATAAGATTTGACTCAGTCACAAATTTTGCTGCTATTTACTTTTTGTAACTTACAGTGAACATTCATTTTACATTTTTTTATTAGATTCCGTTTTATTGTGTTTTATGTGTTTTCTCCTTTTAGTGAGCTTAATGCTGAGTATATAATAGTCAATAGGAAACTCTACAGCTTTTGTCCTTGCACACTCCAGGTTTGTACATATTAAATACAAGCTATATTATTCTAGATACTTATTGTGCTGGGGCTTCTACTTCATTGTTACCAGCTTTTGTCATTGTCATTTCCCTTATCCTTTGCTTGGAAATTTGTTGCTAGCCTCTTTTGTAGTCCGTTTCTTTGATCTATTCTTTGTCAAGTGCTACTGAGTACTGATTTGAGTTATAAAATTTCACTGTAGATATCAACTATATGGAAAGCCTCCCATAAAGGTGGACAGTGGAAGCCATGTGTAAAAAGGTCTTCAGGAGGTATGTAATACATCTATGGTTGTGTTACTGACCTCCTAATATGTTAATGTATGTACATGAAGTATGTTTACTGTATATATAGAAAATTTTGTTGATCTATATTGTTTTTGAATGTCAGTAATATTTTATTGGTATCTTATTTGCGTTTATTATTTTAGGCTTACCAGAATCAAATGGTTACATATCTGTTGAGGCCAATGGTGGTTTAAATCAGCAGAGGACATCGGTTGGTTTATTTCTTCTTTTTTTATTTATTTATTGTTTTTCAGAATCCTTACACATCTTCTGGCTATTGTGACTTATCTGTTATTTACATCGATACTTAATGTGGATGCTCTGTAGATATGCAATGCAGTTGCAGTGGCAGGCTATCTTAATGCAACGCTTGTGATCCCTAGTTTTCATTATCACAGCATTTGGCAAGATCCCAGGTATGTTGGCACTAACTGTTCTTTAACATTAGGTTGTGGGGTGTGGGGGCCTAAGAATCGTAAGCAGTAAAGGAAGTTGAACAATGTTGACATATAATCCTGAACTGAATTTCTCTTTTTGTCATTTTATATTGCTATGAAATTTATTTTATTTGGCATGGAATATAGTGTTGGTGTTTGTTTCACTCTTTCATATTTAAATTTACATATTTTGAGGCAAAGCTTATTGGCTTTCCTTGAAATGTTTTATATCTTGTGAAATCATCATAGTGAAACATAAACAGTGGTAATTTGATAACAGTTACTTGTTAGGGTTAATTTTTTTCACCTGTTCATTTATTGACAATCTTCAAATACAACCCTAACTTACTGTCAGTCATCAGCACACATCCATGCTGTTATCTAATCATTTAAAGTTAACTGATTTAAGGGTAAATTTGTGACTAGACTATCAAATTAATAACAAATTAAAAAATTAATATAGTTTTTTAATTTTTCTCTCTTTTTTCTCTCACTTTTCCAAATTCAACCCTTTAAAAGCAAATTCAAAATTTCAACAAAGATATGCAAGTCAAAATTATCTCCATCAGAGCAATCTAATTAACAAATTCAACAGAACTACTCATTTCAATTAAAAAAATGCAAAAATAAAAAAATGTGGTAGCCAAAAAAGACAGATTTTTGAACTTAGACAAATGCAAGCTGACAAATCCTAGATTGCTGATGGTGACTGTGCGGATGCCATGAAAGCCGCATTTTAGCTGTTCCTGTGCACAAGCCATGTGGTGGCTGGTGACCTAGGGCAGGTAGAGAGGAAAAAAAAAAAAGAAGAGAGGGAGGAGAAGAGAGAAGAACGTGGCTTGTGCTGTAGCTGGCAATCTAGCACAGAGAGAGTATAAAAAAAAAAAGAGAGAGAAGAAGAGATGGAGAGAAAATAATTTATTTTATTTTAAATAAAATATATTTTTAATTTTGTACAATATTTTTAAAGGGACATGGTAATTTCAAGGTGGGATATGAAGATTGTCAATAGATGAAGAGGGTGAACAGAAATTAACTCTACTTGTCAATGTAGCTTATTTGTGTCTACAAGCATCTTCAAGGTCTTAGTGTGGTTGAATTTTTATAAATAGCCAAATTGATTTGAGGTTTAATCTGCTCTTTTTGATGGAGTTGTCATATCTAGAAGCCTTGTGCTCATCCATTTCTAGTTGATTCCTCGGTAGATATAGGCTGCCACGAGCTATGCATAGCTTTTTGTGTAATCAGCAATTCTCTACCATGTCATCATGATATCATTTGAATAAAGATCTTCTGGAATTTTAGTATGTGTTCATGATTACTTACTTGAAAACCTCTTAGCATTATTAGCTTTTGACAGAATTAAGGGATACCATAAATTAACTCAAGTACATGAAATGCATTTTGTGTCAGCATGTTGTTTTTAAATAAAGAAATATATATTACCTTTAGCCAAACTAATATTTTAGTGGGAACCTTTATTTTCCGGCAGCAAATTCGGAGACATTTACGATGAAGATTATTTCATCAGTACCTTGCTTAATGATGTGCGGGTGGTTAATAAAATTCCAGAATACATTATGGAACGTTTTGACCACAACATGAGCAATGTTTACAACTTCAAAGTAAAAGCATGGTCACCCATTCAGTATTATAGGGATGAAGTTCTGCCAAAGCTACTTGAAGAAAAGTAAGTTAAGATAATGATTGTTGCAGTTCTTTTGCTAACGTTAACATGCTTGTTCCATAGATATAGGGTTAATCTTAGTGATGAAAAATGTGCTTTCTAATTAAACAAGTTATTCTCACATACATCATATATGTATATGTTTTCTTTTCCATCCTTTTTCTTTGGTGATAATACATTATAGTTCCTTTGTTTCATAAAATATGCCTTTTGGGCAGTCTTTGAAGTTACTCTGTTAATTAAGTTCTGGATCAACTTTTAGTTATGAATAATTGTCAAATAAATAAAATTTAGTTACTGATAATGCAGTAATGGTTCATTTTTTCTTTATTTAGTTGTTATGCAATTTTAACAATAAGTTCTGCAAAGGTTTTGAATGAGATCTATTTAGCACTCTGTTTAACAAAGTATGGACCCTAATAGTTGGGATGAGCCGGATATGTGACTCAACATTTCAGCAATATTGTACTCTTTGTGGGGATTGTTTTTCTGGCGTATTCATGAGATTCCTTACCTTTTCTCTCCTTGTTCCTCTATTTCACAACTGCTTATTTATTATTATTGTTGAAAGTTCAGATAATCTTTATTTGTTGGCATTTGAATTGTCACATCTTAGTAATTTTGTCTACTTTTATTCTAGGTTTGTATGTCAAATGTTGGCGTTTAAGTCATGATCTTTGCTGGTGAATTGTCATGGCATGGCATTGCCACATATATGTGGGCACATTATGATGCTATCATGCATTGATTTAAAAGTAACTCTATTTCTAAATGAATGACACAGGGTTATAAGGATTTCTCCTTTTGCAAATAGATTATCATTTGTTGCTCCTCCAGCTGTACAACGGCTTAGATGCTTGGCAAATTATGAAGCTCTAAGGTTTTCTAGTCCTATGTTAACTTTGGGAGAAACGTTGGTCGCAAGAATGAAAGAACACAGTGCAAACCATGGTGGTAAATACATTTCTGTGCATCTACGATTTGAGGAGGTTGGCTTTCATTCTGCGATAAGTGTTGTAGCATAACTGCTGTTTATTATGATAGCCAACAATTAGTTGAGTATCTCAATCTTAGTTGTGTGTATTATATTCTTATGTGAGCAGGACATGGTTGCTTTCTCTTGCTGTGTGTTTGATGGTGGAGAGCAAGAAAAAGAAGAAATGAAAGAAGCCAGGGAAAGAGGTTGGAAAGGGAAATTTACAAAACCTGGTCGAGTTATACGTCCTGGAGCAATTAGGATCAATGGAAAATGTCCCCTTACTCCTTTAGAGGTAAAACTACTTAATTTTTTTTAGTTGTTCTGCTGTAGTATAGCATTGATGCTGGAAATTCTTTTGCTGCCATGAATTCTGTTGTTGGTTTCCATTGTATATATATTCATTTCTAGTTTTCTGCACTCTATACAATTTTTATATTTGGCGTTTTTGTCTGTGACTGCAACTGAAACATGCACAAAGTAAATAAATAAGTTCTACCTTTTGTTTCTTTGGTTAAGCTAGTTATAAGAATTAACCCTTTAAACATGAGTTCCTTTTCTCAACCATATGAAGTGTTTAATTGTCAGTATTATATCAAAAATGTAAGAGAAACACCATGTACTCCACTATGCAAATAATTTTAACTGCTCATTTGCCTGTATTTTATTGAGAGTGAAGTAATGCATTCAATATATAAAGAACACCATGTGTCTTGCAAAACTCTGCATGCATTAATTGTGTAGGGATAAACATCAAACTGTTTTCAATGCGGGAAAATAAGATTTTATTTTTCTTTTAATATCATATCCTCCATAAATTGTTTTCATGAAATGTGTTTGTTACTCTGGTTGTCCTGCTACATAAATATTATGTGCTGGTTGGACTTAAGTATATAATGGCCAGAAGTTAGTTATCTGGAAATTAAGAGGATAATGGGCTGAGTCATAAACTTCTTTGTTGGTTTCCAAAATTATTTTAGTTTTGTTTGTATCATTTATGGAGGAATTGATTAACTTTGGTGTCATAGACTTGTATCTGAAATGTTTATGAGCGCACACGTGTGTTAACAAGAGTTCATTGTTCGTTTCACATTTTCTTGTATCTCATCAGGTTGGCTTGATCCTTAGGGGAATGGGCTTTGATAAAAACACGTACGTCTATTTGGCTTCTGGAAAGATATACAAATCAGAGAAGACAATGGTCCCACTACTGGAAATGTTTCCTAATTTGCAAACCAAAGAAATGCTGGCATTGGAGGAGGAACTTGCTCCTTTCAAGGTCTGAATGCTTTGTTGGTTTTTTTCAAAACTTTCTATAATCTTTGACGTTTGTTTTAATGTTATTATCTCATCTTGTATTTCTTCTTTCAGAACTATTCTTCCAGGATGGCTGCCATAGACTACACTGTTTGTCTCCACAGCGAAGTATTTGTGACGACTCAAGGGGGAAACTTCCCTCATTTCCTGATGGGTCACAGGAGATACTTGTATGGTGGACACTCGAAGACAATCAAGCCAGACAAGCGGAAGTTAGCTATACTCTTTGACAATCCCAACATTGGGTATGTATTTGTTTATTGTCGCTCATTTTTTTTTTCCTGTTCAAATGACTGCAGCATTTCGCAAGGTAAGTCTGAAAATGGAACCAGGCAAATTTATTTAAAATTCAGCCAGAAAATAAAATAAGAGGCCATTTTTCGTATGCATAAGTGTCTGAACTGGACTGGAAAATGTAAGATTGCCAACCTTATATGGACCTTGTGAGTGCTAGTTGGTTCAAGCAGTGAAACCTCTGGGGTTGGTATAAGATGTTCGGGGTTCAAATCTCGTTCACACTAGGGTTCGTAAGGGGTTTGATTTAAATTTATGTAATAATATATAGAAAGGCAAAAAATAAAATCCTACATGGACCTTATATATTTAGGCCAATTTCAGTCAAATTTTTTTCAGTTTCCTGTGTATTCATGGTATAGCAGAGCTAATTGTATTGGATTCTTTTTTCTTTTGATATCAATTCCAGATGGAAAAGTTTCAAAAGACACCTCCTGACTATGCGGTCTCATAGTGATTCCAAGGGATATGAGCTGAAAAGACCAAATGACTCAATATATACCTTTCCATGCCCAGATTGCATGTGCCGTGTGAACAAATCGGAAGCTACATCATGATTCGCGAAGACAGATTTTGTTGAGTGAATTTTGTGTCACTTATTTTTGTGAGCATTTATCGCTGCTGACCCCTTACCGTGCCATATTCTTTCATTTTTTTTTCCTCTTTCCATTTGGGCAGAGGGCATACACTTCAGTTTAGGGTGCTTTGAAGATTTGTTGGAGGTCACATTGATCCAATTATTTCCCGGAAGTTGCGCATCGTTTTGTACATGATGCCGCAGAAGAACTGGAAAACAGCTAGCTTTTCGTTGCGAAAAATAGCCGGGGCATTAACTGAGCATTTTTTTAAAATTTTTTGTTTCTACATTTACCATTGCAGCTGCTGTATCTAAGAAGCTGTGAAAATGAAACACCAGATTCTTTTGAACCCTAGTTTTTACCATGCTTGTATATTGCATTCGGAAAGAAACTTGATCTGAGCAATTTGTAGGACACTTCAGAAAACAGGATAAACTGGGTGTACATATATCAGAAAATCAGGGTATTGATTCTTTTGTATAATTAGCTGTTCAAATTCTCTCTGATCAATCATCCCCCACAATTGCAGTTTTCCTTTGTTGGACAACTATTTTTTCTTACAATCTGTAATAAATGAAAATATTTACAAGATAAAATCTTGATCATGAAAAGTGCTTATGGTCAAAAATGAGCAACTCCGGATTGACAATGGTGGATTAATAACATTGCAAAAGCACGCATTTTGACCGACCTAAATTAATTCTAATATTATTATTAATTTATAAATTAAAAAAATTGAACTAAATAAATATTACGATAAGTCCTGAATTTGACCAACACAACACGGACAAACAACCAGAGCGCAACGCCATGGGTGTCGTCGGAAATCTCAACTCAGATAACCTTAGTTCCTTCAACTCTCAAGGTTTGTTCCATTGTTTTGTTCCTTTTTTGTATTGCCCAGTTTTTTTTTTTTTTCTTTTTTTTTAGGGTTTTGAATGTTTACTAATGTTAGAATTCGATAATAATTGGCAGGGTATATTGTGATAGAATCATTTGCCAGTAATGAAGAGATTGATGCCATGAGGAAGCGAATGGAAGAATTACTAGACGGCTTTGACTGCTCCACCTCTTCTGTTTTCTCTACAAAGAACCAGGTTTTTTAATTTAATGATTGATTCGTTTTTATGGGAATCTGTTCATTTAATTTGGTTGATTATTTCACCAATTATTTTAATTTTCTGTGTTTTATTTTGTGTATGTGATTTTGTAGCAACAGTTGACTGATGATTACTTCTACGAGAGTGCCGAGAAGATTTCGTTTTTCTTCGAAGGTATTGGTTTTGGTACTCTTGTTGCTTCTGTTCATTTCTTTTCTTCATCTGTTTATATAGTATGTTTTTTTCTGGGTTGCTTTTGTTATCAATTTTTTGCTGATAATCAGGCTGAAATATGATTTTCAAAGTATTGAAACTACTTTGGAATCCATACCCACTGTTGATTATTAAATTTTTGTGAAGTATCTTGTAGAAGCTAAAAATAATGGTGGGCCTCATTCAGGTTTGATGTTCCCTTGCTAAAATGATTTATGGTCAATCATATTTCTTGTGTGTGCTGCATCAATTGTGCCAATCTTTAACTGTTTGTATACGTGAGTTTTATGTGTCTGAATCATTCATGGAGCCCCTAAATGGATTGCTTGGATGCCTATTCGGATTGATTAGTAGCGTGATCCTAATTATATTTCTTCTGATTATACAGTTGGATACATGATGCTTGATATATAGCTTTATGTTCAGTGCATTTGAGAGACTAACGTTTTTGGCTTGCTGACACTTGTTTCTTGCTAATTGTTGGCAGAAAAAGCATTTGGAGATGATGGAAACTTAAAGCAACCAAAAGAACTCTCCATCAATAAAGTTGGGCATGGTATGTTGTCAAGGAATTCTATTTCTCATTGGTCTAGTATTGTAAAATGCTCTTGTTAATAGGCTTTGGATATGAGTTGTAGACAGCAAAGATTTTGAGACTAATCTTGCTATGCATGTGGGGAATTCGTACAGCATTGCATGAAATCGATCCAGTTTTCAAAAAAATTTCTTGCTCTGAGAAAATATCGAATTTGCTGCTCTCTTTGGGTTACAAAAGGCCTGTGATCATTCAGTCAATGTACATATTCAAGGTATTCCATTTTCTTAGTGACTTGTAATTTATGGCTTTTGCTGCTAATCTGGGATTTTAAGGTCTTAAGCTGTCATATAACCCTGCCCAATTGCTTTTAATTTTTATTAAACTCAAGCTTATTAGCTTGAGCACATTTTATATAATACTGGAAATCAGCGGAAAGAAGTGAAATTGTTTATCGGTCATTCTTTAACTATGATTGGTATCATCTTGACAGCTTGTTCAATAGGAGCTGGCTGAAAATGTCTTTCAAGAGTACAAGAAATGAGCAAAATTATAGATATGTTTTGTTTTTTTGGCTGTTTTGGTGGGGGTAACATCTACAGGATTGGATTTGGAATATGACTTCTACCCAGCTTTGGGTGTAACAGTTTCATAGTTTTTGCTAGTGATGTTTGATATGCTTAAAAATGTATATCGATACTGCCAGTAGATGATTATGGTATCAAATGACCATTTGTGTTGTGTAAGATCGTTATTTTGTGTTCTCATGTTTTCCCAATACTGTTCAAATATGGTAATTGGAAGAATTTTATTCACAGCAACCAGGTATTGGAGGTGAAGTAGTGCCACATCAGGACAACTCCTTTCTTTATACTGATCCACCAACTTGTACGGGCCTGTGGCTGGCTCTAGAAGATGCGACAACAGTCAATGGTTGCCTTTGGGCCATTCCTGGATCACATAAAAGTAATTTCTCTCCTTCCAATCATTTGTTATTTAGTTTGGAGCTTAAAGGCTTTGCAGATACAATTTATCTTGTCCTGATGTTCTAGCACTTCTTGTTGTCTCTAGACGGCCTTGTTAGAAGGTTTATGAGGGGTGAAGAGGGGGTTTACTTTGATAGGCCATCCCCTTCCTATGACCAAAAAGATTTTGTTCCTGTCGAAGTGAAAGCTGGCTCTCTGGTGGTCATTCATGGTGATCTTATTCATCAGAGGTGAGTTTGAGAAGATTTCTTTGCTGCTTGCTAAGATAACATTTTGCAATGATGGCTACAAAACTCACTTTTGCTTGTTTAATTTTACTATATTCTTTGGTACAGTTTTGAAAACCTGTCCTCAAAATCAAGGCATGCCCTCAGCTTGCACGTGGTAGATACTGATGGTTGCAAATGGGCTCAAGGGAATTGGTGAGTACATGATAAGTTTGGCTCTACAGCCCTATGTTTGTTTTGATTGCTTGGTTATACAATAATGTCCCACATGACTTTCTTCTTCCTCTGTTTTAATTGCGTTGATTTTCTTCTTCCTCTGCATGTGTGGGCTGTCCCACATGATTCTACACATGTTGTTTCCTTCTCAATCTTTCTCTAGTAAGGATATTTCTGGTCATTTATTCTGAGAAAACTTTGCATGTGTACTTAGATTTACAGAGAATACTTGTTGTCATGAAAACACGGGATATCAATATAATAACTTTATGCTCAAATTGTTCAAATAAAAGTAATAGCGGACTAATAACAGCCGACCAGGCAATCAGGATGGGTATCCTTGTGTACTTATGGATTTCAATTGATTGGTTTCCTGTGCTTTAACCCTTCTATACCTGCCAACTTGTAAGCACTGTAGTTTTTTTACACTGATGTTCTTTTAGGATCAGAAGAAAAGTGGAACCAGAGCCCCTCTATGCATCTTGATTCACCAACAAATCATTCATGATCAGTTGTACAAAAGGCTGCCGTGTACATATCTCAGGGCAAATTATTAAAGTTTGGTTGGAGCTTAGTAATTTCTGGTACTTGTATCTTGGCAGTCGAGCTTGCAATGAAATAAAAGAACTATAGCAATGTCTATCTTATGGTTTTAACATTATATCCTTGTTTATCATTGCTGTCACTGGTAACTGTATTAAGCTTTTCTTTTTCCTTTGCTCTATCAGACAATTTGCAGTCTTTCATGTAAATGTAGTTTTACAAAACAATGCTGTTTACAAATATGTCCTTGAGCAATCTCTTTGTTCTACAATTTTCTGCTTGTACTATACCATTGTGAGTTATACCTAACGGTGTAGACCCAGACACTGAAACCACAAAATCTGAAATATGGGTTGTATTTATCGAAACAATGGGGCAATTGATTCTGTTTTCCATTGGAACAAAAAGGAGCTTGAGTCGAAGAAGAGACGGACTCTGACTTGGCTCATATTATTATGCAGAGCCAATGAATGCTTGCTGTTTTACAGATTACTAGTTGGATTTTCACTAGATGTGCTCAGCTTCTCAGCAATATGCACACTTCTTTGGCAGTTTGTACACAGTTTACTGTACCTTTCTCCATATCGGTAGAATTTCTTGCTTTTTTCTTTATTGCTTTGATCAGCAGACAGTGATGAAAAGCCTGCAAGATTTTCAGTGATAACTAGCATGATTTGCAGCTCTTTTTCTTGCATGGATTCTGAGTTGTATGCATGCATTAGTAGTTCTCGTAATAATGTGATGAGTTGATATGAAACACGTTTTGTTCGGGCTTGTCTGATTGGTTGAGACACTTGAGGTCAAACCACAGATGTTTTAACAGTGGTCAGTCAAATCCTCATCTGATTTTGACTGGAAGAAGAATTGCTTCTGTTGGATCCCATTTCCCATTGATGAGGGCGAGATTATTGAAATCTTAGACTGATTTGTCTCAGTTTTTGAGATTAGATTTTTATGAGAAAAGGGGATTAGAATTGTACCATGCTAGAAAATTAATCAAACACTTCATATAAAAAAAAAAAGTAATAATATTTGTGTCAATAATTTTTTATTTCATTACAAATAAGGACGCAAGTTGTTCATTTGTACTAAATCGGTTGTGATTCTTATTGAAATGATCAAAATATTGAATTGATTATTACAAAGTAAGAGCATGTAACTTAGCACCAAAAAAGATATTTAATTTATTTCATTAGAAGGTCTGGGGAACCTATTTAATGCGAACTAAAAAATTATTTCCTTATTTAAGAAACCATAGAAGTATGGGGATCTGAATGTTAATATCCTTACATTCTGAAAAAGGAGGAAAAAAAAAAAATTGCCATGTCGCCTTTCATTGAGTAAACCCTTGTTTGAGATTGTTTTAGGGCAGCTGAGATTGTTTTATTATATTAATTATAATAATATAATAAAATTATTTTAATAAAAAAATTTATTTTTATTAATAAATATTTAAAAAATTAAAAAATAAATTTTATTTAAATAAGAGAATATAAAAATTAATAATAAAATTTATTTTAATTTTTTTAAATTTATATTAATAAAATTAATATTTTATTTAATAATTAAATAATTTCACCGTATAGATAATTTAGTCTTAAATTTTCTTTTATAAAATAATTATTCACTAATTTTAATAAAACTAATGGCGGGATGTCCAATAATTAGATACATATTTTTAATTTTTATGTATTATTCACAAAAGGGTCGGGCTGGATTAGGGAAGTTCATCTGATGGACTCGAATTATAATTAAAGATAAAGGTATGTTACATATTAGTGAATTTTTTTTATTATTTAAATTATTTTTTTTGAATTTTAAGAAAGAGCCATAAGGGCTCACCGATCAACTTAAGACCATGCTCGCGGATTGAACCTCCATTTTTTTGTTTTTTGGTAAAGGCTTGATCAACTAAACCACAAGTTTACATGAGTCCAATTTTCATGGAAAGGCCGAGCCCACTTTACCTACCATGTCAAATTTTGTTGAAATTTTTTAGTTTCGAATGAATGAACATCATTACTTTTGTTATTTAGGGTTTGAATGTCTGAAATTAAGAGCACATAAAAATTGGCTTAGAGAAATTTGGTACCAATTGGGTATATCAAATGTTTCTAAATAATTTATTGTTATTATTATTATTATTTGCTGAAATTTGATTTCTTTAATCAGTAAATTAAGACGAAAAAGGCTACTAGCTCCTTATTAACAAATTAATAACTTTAATTTGAAAGCTGTAGTTTCAGGTTGACTAGAAATTAATTTCAAAACATAATTCCTGACAAAGAAAGATTAATGACTTGAAATATCTTTAATGGGTTTCATTGTTACAATCCAATTAATAAACTAAAAGAGTCATTACAATGTGAATTTGATTTTCCTTCTTTCACTAAAATGGAAAAACTTGGGACAGTATACCTTAAATATATGCTGCAATTGCAAAGGTTACCTGGCTGAAGGATATGAGAGATACAGGTGATTAGATGGAGTATTTAAAATTTAATTTAAAATTAGAGTTTAAATTTAAGATTAATATTATTTTTTGTAGCATAATATTAAATTTAATAAAAATTATATTTCAAAAATTATCTAGAACCTCAAAAAATTGAGAGTGACCCTGACAACTACAATACAATGAGGAAGGAATATTCTATTAAATTAGTATTGAAAGATATAAAAGATAATCAATTTTCTCTGAAAATATTCCTCAGAAATCCCTATAAATATATGCAGTCCAAATTCTAGGTTATTTCAACATCAAACTCTTTCACACATCCTTCTCATATTCCACCTCTCCAGTATTACCAATCTCTCTCTCTCTCTCTCCTTTTCTGATTACTCAAATGAGATCGAGAAAATAGACAAGCCTGTAAAACACAGAAAGCTGGTTAATATTCTTTGCAGAAAGTGAACACTAAATTAAATTTGAGCTCCAGGGTTTTAAACCAACATGGTCCATATGCATTTTCAGGCAACACTTCCTCTATATATAACTATTGTTGCACCATGCACATGATATAAACAGGAACATTACAGTGTCGATTTCCAACAACATGACAAACTAATTAAAACCCATCTCCCACATAAGCAGCAAAGTGAAAGTGATTTTTTAATAAGTGTTTTTCTAGTAATCACATGGGGTTCTTCAGTTTTTCAGAGGAAGAAACTCAATGTACTGGGTTGGAGATGAAGTAAAGTTGTTGGTGTCATTTATGGTCGTGATGTTTACTAGTTTGTTGTCTTTCTTGGTAGCATTAACACTGTCATAATCAATATCATCACTACTACTGAGAAGTGGGAAGAGCTGAAGAGTTTGTGTTTCTCCATTTTCATGTTGATGATCATCCAGAAAATTGTTGAAATTGTCTTCTGCTTGCAGCTGGTAGGGTTTCAGTAATGAAAAACCACTGCTCAAATTTTTAGTACAAGTCTTTGGTAACTTCATTGTTTGGCAGGTGGCATTCAGCATCATCTCTGCTGTGATGTTTGTACCCTTTCTCTGTTGTAATTCCCTCTCATCAATTTGTGTCCACCCAAACAGTGGTCCAGAAGTGCTTTTTTCTGCCATTGCTTCAGCCCTATGCATTGAAACAAATTCCTGAAAATTACAATTGCAAAATCAGATTTTTTCAAAGCAGAGAAATAAAAATCAATTTCATGCTGTGCATGTAAAAAATCTGAAACTCTTTCACAACACGACATCCCCAACAGAAAGTAAATAAGAAAAAGCAGCTTTTCAACTTCTTCATTATCGAACATATACAAAACACAAAAGCTTACGTTGCTCCCTGAAACTTTTTCCTTCCATCATCATCTTGACTTTTTTGAACCTTCGGATAATCAGACCGTGTGATTCAAATTATGGCTTCGCAATTTATATTTCTATTGGGTAATTTCGAATAATATTAAAACATTGAACAAAGAATCTTGATAGACACTGACCTCTGAATATTTGCTGCAGTTTGAAGAAGTTGCCCAGTTCTTTGTATGTTCAAAATTATAACTTGTCTTTCTCAACCCTATTTCACGACAAATCACAGCTGACATCACAAAGATTCCATCAAAAAGAGATTAAATGAACTGCAAAATTACCCATAAAATATAAAAAGATAATCAATGCATAAATTTGGTACCTGATTCTTTCTTCTCTCCTGGAATTTTTTCTTCAGAAATAATCTCCATTTCACGGCGACGACGTTTCTGTCGTTCTCTTGCTTTGTGATTCTGAAACCAGTAGAACACATTCTTTCCTTCAATTTTACCAAACCTACGAAGCTGTGTAGCGATGTGTTGGATTTGTTCAGCACTTGGCGTACGTGTTCCTCGTCGATACATTTCTTCCAGGGCAAGTAGCTGCTCCGGCGTCGGATTCCACCGTGAACTCCCCAAAGGTTGTTCGATGTACTCCGCCCTGGTTTGCCGATCAGTTGTTCCACTGTTACCTGGATGAAAAACACAACGAAAGTTTTAAGAGTTTCTGAACGCAGAAAGAAGAAAGATGAGTGAAAAGAAAGAAAGAAAAAAAAAGCATACCCAGATGGTGATTTAGTGGAAAGAGATTGTTGCCATGAGAACTGAAGCTATAGTAAGAAGGCATTTCAGAAATGGTAGTGTTTTTGAGAAGGGAAGAATTAGGGTTCAGAATCAGAGGAGATATCACTGTATCATCGAATGAACCTGTAGGCCTACTGTTGTTAAGCTCATTATCACGAGCAACGCTGCTCATTTTTGAACTAGAAATGAAGCTAAATAATTTCTTCTTGGATTTGCATATAAATAGCAACAATTTCTCTCACCTGTTGATTACGAAATGGAGGGAAGAAAAACAAAAATGGACAAAAAAGAAAATAGCAATATATGATTTGGTTGGAAATGGACAACGAAGAAAGTGAAAAAGAGAACAAAGGGTGGCAGATGTTGACCACGCTGTTACTCGTATGATAATCAAAAGATAGAGAGAGAGCAATGTGCAAGGAAAACAACAAAAACAAGAACAACAAAAGCAGAAAAAGCAAAGGGGCTGTTCTAGCGTAGCTACACAGCAAAGCGTGGAATTCTGCGAGAGAGATGTGTAGATAGCTAAGCTATCTGCTGAGAGTTTTAGGGCATGGCATGAAAAACAATGATAGCTGGAGCTAGGGCAAAAGTGTTTACTTATATTTGTATAGAGAGAGAATAGAATTCATAATTTACATTTGGGCTTTCTGCTACACACTACGTTTATTGAATGCTCAACTATATTGACTTGTGGCTTCCACTACCAGCAAGATTAAGATAATTGCATGCTGTGTAATTGTACCATTTGCACAAATTAGAATGTATAAGTGCATCAATTATTAATAATATGGCCGCTCAAGAAATTCAGTGTTGTCATTTACTGTTGGAATTGTATGTACTAACATATATAATATGTACCAAGATTTGGGAGATGATAATTTGACAAGAACAAGGAGAAATTAATATACTTACTATTGATATGGATATGGGCAGAGTTATGGTACACATATGTATATATCTCTATTGCAGCATGACCCTGAATATGCATAAATACATAGTCTCCTTTGTTTGAGTTTTTACCTGAATGTATATGTATTATTTAATAATTAAAAAATTGAAAATTAAAGTAGACAATGTTGATTGTTTTATTGAAAAATAATTTTGGTATTAAAAGATTTTATTATGAAAAGATTAAAAGTAGAAGAAAAAAAATCCACTCTCCCTTTTGAATTTCTATAAAAGTTTTACATGGAACATAATTATTATAAACATGACTGCAAATATTTCCTCAACAATTAGAATTGCGGATTGCTTTTCTCTTATTATTGCTCGTTAACTTTAATCATAGAGTTGACAAGTACTGTTCTACAGAAAATACTAACTGCTTAGAGATTGCATAACTTGATAATTACATAATTACTGCGACGGAAGGAGGAAAAGGATCACAGAAAACCCAACGACAGTTGAATTTTTTCAATAAAATATGCTATTCCATGGCAACACTTTCCTCCTTTCTTCCTTGCATGATTCTAGTGGAGTGTAAGCCAGGATATCAAGGCCATTTTGATCTTTATAATCATGAAGAAGCTGGGGCTAGCTTTCCCATCAATTGAATAAGGAATTGATCTACGGTATGTGCGTACGTACGCTACTCTAGAAGCTTATTACAGGTGCCTGCACCAACAGCAGCGGCAAGATGCCAAGCAGCATGAAGGTATGGAGTCCTAGGAAAGACATCATCCGCTATGAAAAATGCACCTCCCAACAATGATGATACCTTATGAACAGTGTGTGCCATCCTCAGGTTTGGATCCTTTAATGCTCTCTTCGCAAATGCTACCTGGAATGAGTAAATGATCCGGGATGTTATTTGAGTAATGAAAAGCTTGAGTTAATGATGTCAATCTTGACAATGGCCGTGTGATTTTCCATTGAGGATTAAGAAAGGAATAACAGATTGGCATGAGTATGGGTACAATAACAAACATGTGTCAATTGATATTGAATGTTTTTAATTAGTAAAGTTTTCGAATGTATAATAGGTCCTATTGAAATCAAACAATTGTGAACCATAAACCAATCAAGCCACAGGGAACTCAGTAGAATTTAGAACAAAAATTCCACAGGAATGCAGTTCTAGAATAGCATATGCTCCCAATAAATTCAGAATGCGAAAATTTTACAAGGATAACAGCAATCTAATGTGTAAGAGTGGTGACTAAACCTTTGCCGGTAAATGGTTTGCTATTATGTGACACTAGAGTTCAATATTTAATAACTTGGTGTAGTAGTGTCACTATATTGAACTAAGAAACAACATACCCTAATTGATATATGTTCATAAATAAAACAAAATCAGGAAATCATAGCAACAAGCCAACAATTTATAAGAGGAAGCCTAGATCGTAAATAACAAGGTAAATTTGAAGGAATTGACTGGTTACCTCCATCATTCCAGTGTGAATAGCTGAAACCATCAGAGGTTGGATGGGTAGAATCAATGCGGACACTGCCATCAGCAACTTTGGGTTCTCTTCTCTGAGGGCCCTCGACAGGCACTGCAAAAGGGTTATTTATTTTTGAACTACTGTGTTTAGCAAAGAATTGAGAAGACTTAAACAATATGTAAGCAGTTGGACTAATTATATTCCATCAAAATTGTACACTTTTAATTAGTTTTACCAATGGATAACTCATGGTGCCACTAATTTTGGCACCATAATTTTCAGTAACCAATGACAGTTAAGGTTAAGGTACTAAATAACAAGAAGAGAGCATGCCCTTGACATGAAAGAATCAACAAAGCAAAATCCATACTGCTAGTAACATGGTCAAAGAATTTTCATTTTCTTTATCCTGTAAATGATCAGTGGAATCAATAATATGTATGATTAGGTGTTTTCTTCATTTGTTGATGTCATGAAAGTCATCATATTACAAATAACTACTAACTCGAAAAACAGATAGTTAGCACTTGGGTGATTAGGTACCAAAACTTATATGCTTAAAATTACTAAATTCCAAGGAGAATACTTGATAATAGTTGGAAACCAAGAAAAATACTCTAAATCAGAATGATTAGGCACTGACATGGTCCAAACACCATCAAACCACATTGCACACCGTGCTTTGCATCAAGTTTCTTTTTCTTTTTATTCATATAAAAAAAAGTGAAAAATGCTCACAGATGAACAAAGCATATATAATAGGAGTTGCAATTTAGCACACCATAAAATTGGGCAACATGTGGCTAGCACATCCCTTCATCACTGATAAATAGAAACTTCGAAATAAATTGTAAACTTCGTAAACTCAAATCCAAAGTCAAATGAGGGACTAAGCTAACTTCTAGCAAGATTGTCAAAGGATGATTAGATCAGATAAAGCAAAAATTTAATATACAGCATGAAGTCATTCTTGAATGCTAAATGACAGAAATTAAACTACAAGAATTGGACAAAATAAGTCATATGACAAATCCAATACTGGCACTTTTGATCATATTGAATGCAGCGAAGTCTAAGAATCAAATTAAAGTAATAATACAGTGGAAACTGGAAGTATTTAAGTGGTAAGCAAGATAAAAGAGAACTGGATGATGCAATGCAAGAATTACTGAAACGGTTTTGGCCTACCACTGTAGCAGTGGCTATCATTGTATAGTCAGCCCATCTCAAATACTTCCTCAGATTTCCTTTTGAGGAATGATACAAACTTGATGCAACTCCCACTCCAACCAATGAATTAGCATACAGCTTCGTATTCAGATTCTTCCTTTAACAGAGAAAAGTAAGTGATCAGACATAATAGAAATACAAGACTTCCGTTGTATATATTAAGCAAATTAGTGAAGGAATATTATTACCTAGGAGCCTGGAGTCCAAGAGCAATAAATGGAAGCGACGTTAGCACATTGGCAACTGTTTCAAAAACATGCAGGTCACCTAACAAAATTAAGAGGCAAATGGTTGAAACAAGAATAGATCCTTGAATAAGAAATCATGGTGTATGTCAGACAAAAAAGGAAAATGTTGTATTAGATGATACCATGAAGACTACACTGAATCGGCCTCAAACATGCTGGTCTTTGCTGCCATGCTCGTCTGGAGAACATATGAAAGCAGTAAGCTATTGAGAATG
The DNA here is from genome assembly GCA_032402905.1 of Khaya senegalensis. Lineage (NCBI taxonomy): Eukaryota > Viridiplantae > Streptophyta > Magnoliopsida > Sapindales > Meliaceae > Khaya > Khaya senegalensis. Next base: position 1,011,994 of record CP135537.1, read on the forward strand.
CCATGAGACAAAATTTACATTTATTCAATTATGTACAGTCAAATATAGATAAAAATCAAACTTGAATTCCAGGAATGAGTATCAAGGATTCAAATAGAATGATTACACTCAACAATTAACCAAAAAAGCAATACTTTAGTAAGTGAATGCTTCTGGAGAAAGTTTCTGTTTGGCTTACTGCATTAAGAGGAGTTGGTTCCCTCCAATTGCTGAACTTTCGCAAGTGGAACTGAAGTCCCCATGTTCAGTTATTTCTTGAAATGCAAATGGTGAATGAGGCACCACGTGTACCCCGTGCACACCCTCTAGGGCTCTAGTACCGTTTGTTGTGCTCTCTGGACACATAAGCTTTTCTGGTACAAGTCAAATATTTATTATTGCCAGCAAGACCTTGCTGGCATCAGTCAGAGGAAGCGTGCCAGAATCAAGTTAATTGTCTGCTCAGTTTCTATGCTGCCACAAAACAAAGTGGAAACATTACAATCAGGATGATGATGAAACCATATGAATTAAGTGAATAAAGCATCCTCATAAATGTACATCATGCGAAAGTTGATGAATCCAACATACATACTTTCTTTTGAACATTTTGCATTATTTTCAGTTTAGACAATTTTAACAACAACAGTAGTTTCAGGAATTTCTTCAAACATTTTAAATCTCCATTTATCACTTAAACAAAGACACTTGCAACCCACTAGGTTGCAGTACCAGCAGAGCACCTCAGATTATGAAAGTGAGAATCAGAATGCAATTAAATGCTGCAAGGATTAAAAATAAAGTTGCTCAAATGAGAGATCTAGTTATAATTTCCCCAAGAATTCTAGCTCTAAATTTATCTATGCAACTAGTAGTTAAGTTGCTATTCTAAATACTAGTGGTTAAGTTGCAGTAAAAATGTAAGCAAGTTCACTTGTAAAGTCTTTCAGGACTTGTACAATTATGTAGATAAAAAGGGTGATCTTCTGATAGTAATTAAGTTCGATTCAAAAGAGCAAGCTAGTTTGCTTGTAGTGTCTTTTGGTACCCGTACAAGAAACCTAAGATTGAATTCTGCTTTAATCAGCTCTGTTAGTGTCAAACGTCTGGATAGAGGTATAAAATGGGCAGGGTTGGGCTTGTACTGAGCTTACATTTTAGGCACGAAAGTCAAACGGGTTGCCATGAAAGCACGGATAATTAATTCCTTCTCTAAAACTTAGAAAAAGGCCAACAATATATCCTAATAATAATTGTATACCAACATATTTTAATAGGCAAATGAACTGTGCTAGACTGACCTTTAAGAATCAGTCACGCCTAACCTATGCATTTCTCTAAGCCCTTGATACGGATAGAGAAAAAAAAATAAACAAGAAGTAAATGAACAAGAAGATAATAGATCTATCAAACTATAATATCTAAGCAAAAAAAAAAATTTAATCCAATTGTTACACAAATAAATATCAATATTTACTCCAACAAAATCGTGTTTCAATTCAGAACTTTGGACAAATTGAGCCTCAACCCGATCAAGTTGAATTCAAATTCAGAACTCTTTGGTTAATTCCGAAAAAGATTAAAGAAAGTAGAAAATTTTAAATTCTCAAATGCTTCTAGCAAACCCATTTCATTCACTGTCTTGCTTCTAAAATACAAAACCAAATGAGAACTGACTCAGATTATTTGGCAGTAATTTCCTAAAGATATTATCAGCATTACAAAATCTTCACGACTGCAAGTCCAAATTACAACCGAAACAACCACAGCAATCTCTTCATTTCCCATATTTTACCATAAACTCAAAAATTTCCGAGTGATTTTCACCAAAACAGCCATAAATCTCAAATGGGTCAATTCCATACCAAGCAAAAATCAACTTCCCATCAAGAAAATGATGGTATCAAAACACAGACACATGCAAAATGAAACATGCAACAATCGATTAGCTGAGAGAAAACAAAGAGAAAATGGTACCTGAAGGAAGAGAAGAAATGGCGATGCTGAGAAGCGGAGAAGGCTTGGGAGTTGAATAAATAGAGAAGGAAAAAAAGGTAGTTGAGTTCAGTTACATTGAACTGTTTTAGGACAAAAAGACAAGAATAAGAAGAGAGATGCGAATTGTCTTTCGAATCTTCGTTCATTGACTGTGCGCATATTCTTTTGTCCAATGCATTTGTGCCATCTGAAGTGCAACACTCCACTTCCATGGAACTTCTTCAAATTTTTGACTGATTTTTGCACTTTTTTCCTTCTTATTTTTGCATATATTATTATTAAATCATATCCATGCAAATTTAGATTTAGATTTATATTTAGGTTGAGGGTTAAATAAAACAACTCAATCTAATTTAGGTATAAAAAGCTTTTCTATGTGTATACTTAGTCTTGTTATATTAATCAAAGTAAACAATTAAATTATTTAATTAGACATTAAAAATAAAAAAAAATAATATACAAGATACAAACTTTTGTATAAGTTAACATAGTATAATAATATTAAATAAATAAAATATAAAATCAATATAATAAATAAAAATTAATAATGTTAATTATTTGTTCATATCAGTATATATATCATAAATTAATTAATAAATTTATATTTTATTCATTGTTGGTATTAATTAAAATATAAATTTTATATTATAATTTTATAAATAATATTATTATTAATTTTATTTTCATTTTTTGTGTCGGTTTTAAATATAATTTTATTTATATTTTATAATAAATATATATTGGGTTCAAATTTTAAAGAGTCAACTTAGAATATTCCATTCACCAGGTATTATTCAAACCGTGTTGTGCTTGACCTTTGATTTTTGACTTTTTTTTCTTTTTAAAAAAGAAATTTGGTCTTGGATTTCAAGTTGTAACAGTTTGTAATAAATTGGGCTGGGCTACCTCCTGAATTTTAATGTCCCAAAACAAACAAAACTTTATTTGTCCAGGAACAATGGATAATTTACTCCACTTTCTATGTGTCCCCCATGTAAATCTAAGTACGCTCTTTTTAATTACTTTTAAGCGCCCACTTTTCATCATAATTCTAAATCCAAATTCAATTTTCAATATTAATTTTAAATTTTTGAAACAAAAGTCACCACATATCAAAAATACCAAGTGCTTAACATCGTCTATGATATATATATATATATATATATATATATATATATATAAAGCTATCAAATGTCTCTAAAATTAAAATTATAATTTTAATCAACACATACATACATACATAAAAGACTGTATATTGTGATTTTATTCGCATTTTAAAAGTTATATGTGAAAAAATAATATATGTATTATATTTTTGAAGGAAAGAATGTGATTAAAAAAAAAAGTAAATATATATGTTATAAAAAAATAAAATAATTTAATTTTAAAATATTTTTAATTATTTTTATTTGTTATAAACAAAAATAATATTTAAATATAACAGGAGACCAATGGATTAATTATTAAATTTTGATAAAATAATAAATGAAGAAATACTTTAATTACTTGCAACAAGTAAATTTCTAGGGTAGTATTAAAATTTATTCAGTATGAATAATTAAATATATTCTTATTTATTATTTTACCACAACTCAAGTACTTATCCTTGTAATACCAAACAAACATCCTCTCAATTATAGTTTAGGAGTTAACTAACTAGTTTACTTACAATTAATGAGACCACTAATCATCCTCTATCATATTGATTTAAGATGAATTGACTAATTACAACAAAACTTACATATTTATATCTATATATCTATATGTATTAATTTGACAACCATCAAACTTTGACTTATTAATTGATTTAACCACAATTGAATTTTGATCATAATCTTGAAAAAGATTTAGTTGGCACTCCCCCTTTGTCGTATTGACATGGAATTAATAAAATAAAGTCAATGTCTCATTATTTTTTTTAAGAGAGAGTCTTATGTAAGACAGTTCTATCACGTCAACAATACTGACGTGATAAGACAGTCCAATAAATGAGATGAGAGAAATATTTTCATTAGTTGTGGGTAAAAAAAGTTAACAGATGGATTTACTATTTAATTAATATAGTGAGATAAATATATGAGTCTTTTTATTGACTTTTTTTACTCACAACCAATGAAAATATTTCTCTCACATCTTTTATTGAACGATTTCACCACATAAACAATGCTGATGTGGTAGGATTATCCTACTTAAAATTTTTTCTTTTTCTAAACTTCGGTTACAACACTATTACAATCATAAAAGTGTGTATATAAGGCTTGAAACGATTTTTGTAAAATTTAAAATAAAGAAAAAAATATTAAAATATAAAAAATAAATGTTAAATATTACTTAAAATATATAATAAAAAATTTAAAACGTGTCAAAAAAATTTAAAATATAAAATAAATAATATTTAAAATAAGTATAAAAAAGTTAAAATGTCCTTGAAAAGAATTTAAAAAAGAAAGATAATGTTACCTTTAAAAACCATAACCAAACTCTTTTTTTTTTGGGATGCATGCATGAAATTGAATATGAGTCATCATCACACAATTCCAACCATAATTGTGTACCAGACATGCAAAGTATGCATTTACACCCACACACACACATATTTGTTTATTATTATTATTATTTTTAATTTTTCTATGTACAAAATATTTCGTTAGTGATGTGGTCCAATTTATGGAGCATACTAATATATGCAGTGCAATTACATAGTACCTCGTGAATGATGTTCAAATACTCAGTTCAATAATGCAAAGATTCATGACAGTATCACTCACTATAATATGAACAACATGCCTACTATGTCAGCTTTCTTCTTTCTTCGTGTCTATATATACAACATATGTAACCTAAAAGTTATCAATGTGTACATAATGTTTGCATGTATAGTAATGGGACAAGAAACTGTCCTTATGAGATTTGAAATTGCATGTTATGTTCAAAGATATGAAGTCAACACCTAGCTGAATGGGACACAGAATTGAGAGACATGAAAATGGAAGAGCAAAAGCTAAAGGGGCAGCAAAGTCATATATCACAAGCTGGAGAATATTGAACACTGAGATGGGATGAGATGAGATGAGCAAAGCAAATCTCTAAAGCCAAGGACTATATTGTCAGAGATCTCTCAAAAAATAAAAATGAAAAACAACTTGCTTTAGCTGCCATTAGCAAATGGTAGAAACTAGAAATATGCACAGTTTCTTTTACCAATGCTTTTATTAATATAAATTCATTCAAGAAAAAAAAACACATATATTCCGGAGACAGCGGCTATTAATACTGGACAGTCCCACAACACCTTCTCCAAGCAACATGAGAGAAAGAAAACATTGTATATAAAGCAAGAAAAACAAAAACAAGAAAACAGATGCCAAAAGGCAAAATAGAAATCAAAGTTTGAGGTTCAAAGTCCAAGGATTTCAGAAGCTGCAGAAATAAGAAAATATAAGAAGGTTCCAGGAATCAAGGGTCAAGATCATGTGCTAGACCCTAAGACAAGGAGAGAGAGAGAGATCAAATCCAGCACCAAAAGTTTTCTCTCTTTTTTTTTACTTTTTTATTTTGTGTTTTTAAAGTTTCTTTCTTCCATTCTCGTACACAAGAAGAGAGAAGTCACAGCTTTTTGAAAATCCACAGAGATTCACAAAACCCCACTTGGGTTTTACATTTTATAGTGTAAGTTGAGAGATCACATTGAGCTCTTTTTTCCTGCTCTTTTTGGCTGGTTTAATATAAATCAGTATTGTTATCAGTGAAATGACAGTACCAGGAGAAGTTGTAAGAATTACAAGAGGGAGAAGAAGATTTGCACTAGCTAAAGCTGTAATTTTTTTCTTCTTTGTCATCTTAATTTTCTCTCTGTTAGGCCTGGTTTTTACTCATCATGAAGAAACTACAGGTGGATACAATAGTTTTTCAGCAAGAAAAACAAGGTTTTTCAACACAGATCAATCAACTTTTCATGCACCTCCAAGCTCAAGCCTGTTGGTGGATACAGAAACAGTAAACCCAGGTTCAAACTCAGCAGTATATGAAGATGACAAGAGAATAATTCACACAGGTCCAAATCCTCTTCATAACTAATGGGTAGCTAGGTTTTTGTTGTTTTCTGTTTTGTCCGTTAATGTTAGCAGATTTAGTACTGTTATTGCTATTTTTTTTCTTCTTCTTTCTTTTGAATTAAGAGATGAATGAGATGAGAGCAGAGCATTGGCATTAGCCTTTTTCAGTGATGTTTTAATGAGGGGTTTCGAGACAGTGTAAGAATGAAAGCCAAAATAAAAAATGAGGTGGTGAAGGCTAGTGTTAATGCTCTTGTTTCTTTGCAGTGTTATGTTCTTCTGTACCCTTCTGTTAATGTTAAGAGATTTAATGTTTGAATTTAATTGCAGTTACTCTCATACATCTACTTTTCTTCCATTTTCTGCAAATCTTCTGGCTAAACCTTACTGTCCTCCTCCTTTTTCTTTTTATTTTCATTTCCTCTGTAACATCATAAAAGCCTAAATCCAACAAAACCCACCAAAATCCCTAAAATTGATGTTCATGCAGGCCATTATTTGGACCAAATCCTTTTTTATTCCAAAAATGATAGACAATCATTCACATTTTGCAAATTGAGCCACCAATTGATTTTGAATATTTTTCACATTTTCAACTATTTGAAGGTTTCACATTTCTTAATTAACATTCATTAACCATCCACTAAGTGTTTTTCTACAGCAAAATCCACTCTATTTGGCATTGTTTCTTGCTTGCTTTTTCCTTCAATACCCAATAATAATAAGGACAAAAAGAACTGAAACATGGTGAAATTGAGGCATTTTCCACATTGAGATTACTATATTAGGTCTCTATACCTCAGCTATAGCCTAGACATGGCACATCCATATATAATCAACAACCTAGCACGAGTCAAATTGAGAAAGCATCTATACCATCTGATTACCATACCAACTCAACATCAACGGCTGAGATGGACGATCAGAAAATGTTTGAAGTGGGGTGTATGATCATCTGAGAAACAGTAGTTAAACTATTCATCATGCTTTAATTATAGGGCCTGCAGGTTAAAGGAAATTGAAGTCTTTTGATTGATCATTCCTAGAAGTCTCAATCTGAATTAATTATTTTTTTCCTTGACTTAAATGCATCCGTGTTTCTCAACGAGGATGCCTGTCCTACAGGGCCAACACGCTTTCTCAAGGCTCATAGAACTCTGTACCAACCCCAACATATACTTAATGGTAACAAATTTTGTGTTGCAATTGATTATTTTATAATTTTTTTACTATTACAAAGCCTTTGTATAAAAAGCATAAGTTCTTCTTTTGGAGCACTCACTCCTCAATTTTATAAATAGAGTTTCCTTTCTCTTGAAATGCCAATAATACCCTTATGATTCCCTTTCACGATTAGATATTCTTTTTAGTTCATGGGAGAAGTTGGATTCTATGAGGTGCACCCGAAACATTATAGCATAGATGCCACAAAAATACATATATATGCTGCTTCTATGTAGCATATAAATGTACTTTTGATATTTATCATACTTTTTAATTTCGAATATCAAGTTTTATGATAACATTCCAAAAAAGAAAATGTTATATATTAATTGCGGGCCTATGAAATAAATAATTATAAACATTTGAGTGATTTACAAGATATTTGACACTCAATATGTATATTAAGAATACAATTTATTTAAAAATTGAATCCCTATAAAAATAAAATAAAATTGAGTGAGAAACAAAGGTTTTAGTATATGATTTAATTTACTAAATCTCTCCACTATTTTTTGTTTCTATATGATTTGCTGTCTCAGTGTCACCTATTGACAACACAAAAAAGAAGCTTTGGAAACTTCCTTGGAATTCGTTTTGTCAACCCTAGAAATGGCTGGAGAAAAGGTGCAGATATTGCTTCTAATAATAGGGTAATTTATTAATTTTTGATGAGTTCAAAAGATTCTGTGCAAAGCACGATAAAATATATTATTTGCGCAATAAGCTGAGGAAATAGTATTTCCCTATGAAATGAATGTTTGCTTGGAGTCATTATAGAAGCATCTAAATGTCCACGCAGATTTGAAGAGAGTGTTACGATGAGAGTGAAAAAAAAAAAAAAAAAAAGTACCTCATTTTCTCTCTCTCTGTCAACTTCCATAAAACTCTTGTTTATTGCTTCCACCCACCAAATTTTCATTTTTTCTGTGAAAATCCAATCTTCTTTGCCTTGCTATCTTCCATTTTCTATCACCTGTTTGGAAGCCATTACCAACTCAAAATTAAGTGCCCCACAAAGGTTCAAATTGTCAAGCTGCAAGGCCAAATTTATTGCAATGTCAACCACCAAAAACCTTTGTAATAATGTTAATCAGTGTATGTCACATTCATGCTTCTCAATGATGTGCTAGCCATGCCATGGATATTTTTTATTTTTTCTATACGAGTAATTGAATATGTTAAAAGGGACAATTTTATTTTTTTCAAATCTGAATTTGAGTAAGCAAATGCATCAATCTGACTTAGAGTTTCATTTCCAGAACTACTAGCAATCTGCCTACCAATTCTTTATGTGAAATAAATAAGGCCAAGCTACAGCTAACAAAAATTGACCAATGCACTATATTAAAAATATGTTAAGAACCAAAAAAATAAAGCAATAAAGCCTTTGGGAGCTTGTAACATAGAATCCTCTAGATGTTTATTTTATAGGTTGAGAGATACGAATTCAATAATTTGACCAATGCTTGCTTGAATTCTTTTTCCTTCTAAAATAATTATATTTTTTTGGATGTTTCTGTTTATGGACATGGTAAAAAAGGCAATAATAACACACTTCAATGCGAAAAGAGGCCAAGAGGGTGGACTAAAGAACTGAAAATAAAGTGGGGAATAGAGTGAACCAGAAGTCAATATATATACAGAAACATAGCTTATTTTACCCAAAAGGTTAAGAAAATGAAGGCGGAATTAAAGAATATATAGACAGTGATAACAATTTGGCATTTTCAGGACAGAGGATTTTTATGGGTGGGTTAGAAAATGACATGAGGGAACTAGATGTGAAATCAACAAATATTTTAGTTTCTTGTCCAAAGTAGAGATGGGGGAGTTTATTTCCCTTGGAAGGATAAGTTTTGAGGTAATGGAATTTGTTTCACTGATATGTTAATTTTGATGGAAGTAAGACTGTCATCAGTGATTTCTGAACAACAAAAATAACCCCTTTTCTTTTAAAATAAAAAAGAAAATAGAAAATATATAAACCAAACCCCTTAATCCCTAATTTGAGCAGAATTCGAACCTCTTATAAGACAGAAAGACAATTGGGACTTTGCATTTGGATACAAACATGAGCACTGTGAGACCATTTTCCAGATTGATCTCAGAGACATAACACACCTGCCCCTGGTGCATGAGCAAGAGTGAGATGTTCAAAAAAGGTATTATAGAAGCAATAATATGAAAAAAAAGAAAAATTTGAAAGTACCAGGAATGCTTGTAAGACAACTGCATGCATCTTTCAACAATCAATATTTAATAGATCTACTAACGGGAAAGTAGCATCTAATACCTGAAAGATTAAAATGAAAATCAGCTAGTATATATCATCAAGGGCAAAATAACTAAAACCACTGAGTAAATCACTTCAATATTTGTACCAAAGAAAAGAAACGAATAAATAGGACATCAACTTCCAAAATATATTTTCAACCTGTTTAAATATACATTACTCTCTATGAAACTCAACTGAACTATAACAATTTATTTTTTGCGATACAATAAAATTGTACTTAAAATGCTCGAATAATATATGTAATTTTTTTCATTTGCCCACATGAAAATATATTGATATTAAGAGAATCCTCTAAATTTTAGAGGAGCAAGTAATTTTTTAATTTGACAAAACCTTCAAATCCAAGAGTGATCTGCAGGTCCAAAATATTTATCTGTTTCAGCAGATGAGTAACTTTTGAACAGGAGACAATGTCAATTTTTAAATTTTCCCAGAAAATGTATTAGACAAGAATGTACACAACAGCCACCTGAAAATATTGATCAATAGTCTGTCACTTTATAATAGAAATCTTTTAATATAAGATGACAGCTGTATATTTTAACCTGATTTGCCACAATGAATCTTGCAAGCTAGTCTCCTGGGGAAATCCAATTTGATGGTCTTTGTCAAGGGCATAGAATCCTGCTGAAATCCAATTCAATACTCAATGGTGTTAGAGCTTGAGATACCCAAGATGAAATCAGGAACTTTGGTTGAATTGTTTGTTCAGCTTAATGCAGTTTAAGAGGGCTCTGTCCCCGAGTTTGAGACCTAAGCTACACTTTTGCTGTATATAGTCTGCACAACGAGCTTGTTTCTGCTTACTATCCAGCTACTTGTTGCAATTGAGGAAAATGGGCATGAACAGAATTTTCTCATTTCTTAAAGAGTGGGAATTATCCTGTCCTTACATGAACAACCACCACTTTTAAAATGGTGAAAATTAACCATTTTTTATCTTTCGTGATGGTTTGCCTCATGGTAATTCTGGAGACAAACTTAGAGAAAATATGTCATTCTTCACAAACCCTCAAATTCTTCTTCAGCCTAGTGGCGCACTTGAGTCCTACTTAGATAAGACTTGCCCCAAGTCCTACACTTATAAGACCAAATGGAATGACAAGTTTTTCACACTTAGTCCTGAATGTGGCTCCTTTTTCCTTCATTTCCATGTCATGGAAGGCTTAAGTTTGAATGCCACCATGGTGTTAATCTGTTTTGGCAAATCTTCCAATTCTCATTGATAAAAGGTAATTGTGGATTCAACCTATCTCCTCCATTGTAACAAGGACATTACCATCTTCAACTGAGCTGCATACCAGCAATTTTATTAATACCTTTCTTTCTCATTCTCAGCCTTACTCTCATCAGAACAATCCCATCTTCCAGCAGCTGCATACATTTTAGACAATAACACATGATATGAAGCAATATCAGTAACTACTTCAAAGAGAAAATCAGCAAGATGCTGACCTAATTTGGCATTGTCTTATATTATACAGGCACTCAATAAATCCCCCCAGACTTCCAAATGCGCTTTCACGGGCATACTTTTAATGAAGTTATATGCCCCCTCAAGATGTCCTGACTGGCCAAAAAGATTAACTATGCAAGTATAATGTTCTCTTCTAGGTCGAATATCCTTGTCCTCTGATCAGGCCATGATATTAAAGTATTCCCAGTCTTTACTAACTAACCCAGCATGCCACATGCCAACAAAACCCCAAGTTAGGTTACCTAATTTGGATGCAGTCCCTCATTTTGCATTCTCGTAAACAATGCAAATGCTTTCTCACTATCCCCATTCATTGCATGCCCTACAACTATTATGTTACAATCAATCCTTAATTTTCTTGCAAAATAGTTAATTTTCTCTCCGATCTTCAAACACCTTAACCGACCGCAAGCTGAAAGAGCACTCACAACAGTCACAGCATAGGGCTTAACGCCAACTTCACCCCTTTTGCGAAAAAAAGCAAGAGCCGTATTGGCACGCCTCCCTTGCATGCAAGTCCCAATCAAGGCATTCCATACCACTAAATCTCTCTCGACCATTGTCTCAAACAAGAAAGCAGCCAAACCAAGTTCACCAAACGTAACGTACATAATCATCAACTCCGTCCTCACCATCGCAACAAACTCCAGCCCATGTTTCACTACATGTGGATGCACAATTCATATCACTCAGTTTACCGCATGCCTTTACCACTAGCGGATACGTCAACAGGTCAGAATTAATATCGAGAGAATGCATCCGTTTAAACTGAAACAGCTTCACTAGGTTGTTCATTTTTCATATATCTATTAATGATGGTGTTCCATAGCATAGTTCTTGGCTTGTGCATTTCATCGAATAGTTTACGAGCGTAAATCATATCTCCCATCAATGTTACATTCGCTAGGAGTTGAGTAATAAGGCTGTTCTTTATGGAAAGGCCTGTGATGAGGATAATAGGATGTATTTATTTGAGATGGTTTGGACGTGAAGAGCAAGATTGAAGAAGAGCAGGCTAATCTTGGCATTGTATCCGGTCGGTCTCGTCGTCCAAATGCTTTCATAGGTTTCCTATAAACCATGCATGGATGAGCATTGCAGAATTAAATCAACTTAAATTTTTTTATTTTTGATACAAATATAATAAATGATAAATAAAAAATATTAAATAAATAATATCTAATAATTATATTAATTTTTTTAATATAATTATTAAATAAATTATATTTAAATTAAATATTTTTAATATAATATAATATTACATAATTATTTAAATTTTTATATATAAAAATAATAATACACACTTTTAATTTTTAGTCTAAAATACTATCATTTATTAATTTTTTTATTTTATTATATATTTAATAAATATTATGTTATTTGATATATAAATTTAAAAAAATATATAAAATTTTATTTAATTTTTAAAATATAATAAAAATTAATATTTATAAATTTATTATTTTTATTTTGAACAAAATTTTAATTTATTTATTTTTTATTTACACAATTATTATTTTAAGTATTGATATTTTTAAAAAGTTATTAATTGATTACTCCAAGGTTGAACTCTGTACTGTACCTAGCACTTCTTCGATTCCCCTTTTTCTGTCACGTTAAACGACAACCTTTTTCGCCTTCTGCTCGAGGGAATTCCTCTTCCAATTCTTCTTGTTCGTTCTTTCTGTACTTCTAATTCAGGCTCGAGACCGAGAAATTGGATACATTCCGATAGTTGTGGCTCGAGAAGAACTAAAAGTAAATATGTTTGTAATGCGAAAAACGACGTTGCTTCCGCTCCTTCGGAGGGAGTTCGAGCTCATAAGAAACAAGCCTAAGTTTCAAGTCTCTGTTTGGGAGGCGATTGCTGCGGCGTAGGATATTATATGCGTCCAAGAAAGTTAGGAGCGTCATTCTGCTCAATGTGATCACTAATTGTTTATGGTAAGCTTGTTTCTCTGTTTTATATTAAATTTTGTGATCTTTCGCAACCATTTCGTTCTGTTTCGTTGCTTAGGAAATTGAGGATATCAATTTTATTTAAGTTTGTCAAAGTATTTTAGTTTCTTTCACTCTTAATGTATTTTCTTTACATTGTTGAGAACCTTATAATTTTTATTCTCAATTTTCAGTTTTATTTGTATGGCTGTGATTTTTCACCGATTCAACGGGGGAAAATATATATATATTTTTTAATAATAATTAAGGAAATGTATGATCATATATTTCCACTACAATTATATAATGGTAGAATGACGTAATTTGCTGCTGAGTTTGGCGTTTGCTTCCATTATATTTTGTATCTTTGGCCAAATTTAAGGGTAATTTTAATGAAATTGGTTGGTGTTGGTGATATTTCTCGCAATAAGATACAAATATATTATATCTTCAAAAGTTCTTTGTATCATGATTTCCCTTTCCCTGTTTTGTCAAATTTTCTGTCTTGAAGTTGTTTTTATCTTGTTATTCAATTTTAATTTTGAATTTAACAGTGCTATTTTTGGTCATTGTGTGTTCGCTGAAATGAAATATGATTTTGACATTGAATATTCCCAAGCATGTGAAGGTTGTTTGCTAGCGATGAGTAGGATTCAGGTCAAGGCTCAAGTATGAATTATTGTAAGGAAGCAGAGGAGGAAAAAGAAAAAGCATGTTGTCTGTTTTGGACAAGGATGTTCTATTTTCGGCATTTGAGGTGGCAATGAAGACCAGAAGGCTTGATAAGAGGATAGCTTTTCCTTGTCACTGTTTAGTTAGGCAGTATTCTTTTCATTCTGATTAAGCCATCATACATCTATGTGTGGTTGCTTGCATTTGTTAGCAAAACCATCCAACCTAAAAGTTCAAGCTATTAGCTATGGCCCAACATTAATGTTTAAAGTCAGGTTGGACATGTTTGGAAATTGATTATTGAGATGTGGGAGTTCGAATATGAAATTTTCATTCTGATACTATTTTGTTAACTATTTGACTCAAAAGTTTAAGTTATTGGGTAAGGGATCATAGGTAGTATTTAAAGTTAGTTTAAGATATTGGGTAAGGGATCATAGGTAGTATTTAAAGTTAGGTCTGATAACATTCATTTCATGTCTCTCAAAACCTCTATATTTGCTCTGTAACATCCACAGTAAGTGGATTACTAGGCGAAATATTTGCATTATATCTCATACATTCATGACTAAAAGTTTAACTTTGCTCTACTTTCATGTTGTAGCTAGTAGTATTCTTGTGTTAAAGAGGTTGAATCAATAGGATACCCATCAGCCTTCACTGTTGTGAGATTTGCTGTGTCTGCCATCCTGTTAATTCCATTTGTACTGCAAGCACAAGATAATGTTCATATCTGAAATGGAGGGATTGAGTTGGGTTTTTGGGTCAATCTTGGGTACCCGATGCAGGCACTTGGACTACTAACTTATGATGCTGGACGTGCCTCATTTATAACCATTTTCACCATAAGTTTCTTGATTAATCTCTTAAATATATCAAAGAAAGTTCCCTACTACCTGAAGGTACAATTATAGCATATTTTATGTGACTTTATAAGGTAGTAGTAGGTCCCTTGCTTGATGGTATGTTAGGAGCAATAGTTCCTACCCATACTTGGTTTGGCGCTTTTATGTCTGTCTTAGGAGTTGGATTGCTGGAACCCACTGGATCTTCCCCATGTGAAAATGTTCTTCTTTTATGAGCTTCTCCATTCATATAGTACTCTCAGATAATTTGGAGATGAACAATAACTTTAAACTTTATTCTATAATTTGTCCTATTATAATTCAGGTTGGAGATCTGTTAAACTACTTAAGTGCTGTGTTTTTTGGAGTCCATAGGCTAAAAACTGAACTTATAGCAAGGAGCACAAATGAAAAAAACTTCTTACCTCTCCTCAGATATGAGGTTAGTATATTTGCAAATGTTTAAGTTGAAACCATGCTGCCTGTTCATATTCATGCATGGCTTGATTGGTTTTATTGCATTCAGGTATGCATTATTGCTCTATTTTCAGCTATATGGTATTTTGTCGGAGGTGGTGGTTTCCAAGATCGTGATCCTTCACCTTAGATATGGACGTTTTTTGGGATTGGATGGTTGCATTTCCATGGATGCCTGCACTTTACACAGGCATATTCTCTACAGGGTTGTGCTTATGGATAGAGGTATTGAATAGCTGTGTGGAAATTATTTTGTTACTAGATTATTCAGACTTTTAATTTCTTATAACTTACAGTTTCTAAGGCATGGGTCGTTGCACAGTTGATGATTTAAACTTGCATGACACTTCTTGTCTAATGAGTTTCGTACATTTGAAGATGGATGCATCATTGTTTTGGGTTAACTGATTTTTATTTGGGTACTAGTTCAGAAGTTAAGAGGATTTACATATGCAGAGGTGAATAGTAATATGCAGTTTCTTCTCATTGAAGATACTTTATGTTGTGTTAAGTTATTAGATTTTTGATTTGGCCTTTAGTTGATTTTAAGTTTTGAGGATTAAGATATGTTAATCTCTTGGTTCTAGAAATCGTAATCTTGTTAGGATAACCAAAAGAAGTTCATAGAAACATAGGCACTCTTGCACTTTCTTAGGCCTTGATTAGTGATAATTATCATTTATTTTGGTCTGTTAAAGGCATTTTGTCCACTCTTCTCGCTCCCTTTAATCTCTTTTTCTTCTCTTTTGCACGCTTAATTTCTGCTTCAGCACTCTGAATTCCTTTTGCATTGCTGGTTTTCTGAATCAACCCCACGTCATTGATTTCCTTTATCTTTTGCATTGGCTATTGGCATTGTGTCTTTATCTTCAGCACTCTAAACCCTTTTTGCACTATGTTCATAACTGATAGAGGACAGAACTGAGGCATCAGACCTATCATTCTAATGCTTGCATGAAATCATATGGATTTTTGCTGTCTAAGATTCGAGTTATTTGTTGTAATAGCTAATTGGGATTTGAGAAATGTGAAAACAATTGATAGTTGCATGTTTCATTGTCATGACATTGCTAGTTTGAGACCCTTTTGAGTCTGTTATGTCTTGTAAAAACTATATCACTGTATAACTGGTTTACATGAAAATTTATTCACCAAATAATGACTACTGCATTAAGAAGCTCGTAAGGATCTGGTACCGTGAAAACATTTTCAAAAGTAACAAAATTTAGCATGTTGAAGCATAAGGGTTTGTATAAGGAGGAGGCAGGGCTGGATCATAACTTTTTGTTTCATATAGAGTAATATTTATAATTTGAACTTACAAAATATATTTATTTATATTTTAGCCCATAAATTTTAAAAGTGTAATGTTTTGCTCCCCAAATTTGTAGATTGTTAAATTTTGGCCCTAACAACCTTAAAAATTTAATATTTTAGCCTCTAATTTATAGACTTTTAGGTAGACAACAGCCTTTCCAACTTTTCTATAACATTTTGTCCTCCCCTATTTTCAATTCTGGCTCAGGACGTGGATTGAAGTGTGGTGACTTTTGAGTTACTGTTGTTTTGAAATAAAAATACTAAATGATAGGTAAAACTGGGTTGGTGTCCTTCCCAATGCTATATCCTTATTAAGTAAAATCATAGAATAGTATTTACTATAGATTTAAACTATCGTACTTTGAAAATTAAGTTGAAGCACAAAAGTTACAAATGGACTTTAAAACTACCTATTATAGAAAAGACTACTAATATTGTACTGGAATGTTGTGCATGAGATCAATCATTTTGTAACTACCACCATTTCTATACATCACCCATCTTTTTCATAGATAATTTGCAAATCTTATACAGTGATCATTTCATATTTTAAAATTCCATGTTTATAGATCTTTTGTCATTGTTCTCATCTAGATATCTTACATATTCATTTGTTTCACAATGGTGACAATCACCATTGTTGCTGTGATCATCACCAAAATAGGGGAGAGAGCCATCTCACCGAAGCAAGGTATTTTGTCCTTATAGCGCATCACTCTGGCGTCCTGGCATATTGACTCTTATGCTCGCGGTGAGGGAACCCTTTAAAAAATTCATCCACAAGAAATTCATTTGAAAAAATAAGGGTGAAGTAAGAACATTATTTGACACAGAAATTCTAAAAATAAAAGAAGATAAGGAGGATTTTTAGAATAATATTTTATTAGATAGAGAGAAAGGATTACAGAGGGAGAACACTGCACACTTACATTCATTACACTGACTTATTTATACAAACAAAAAAGAAAGAAAGTGTCATGAATGATGCATACATATTAATAATTAAAGAAAACTAATTGCTGTAAAGGTTTTAATTTTCTAATGTGTCTTTTCAGTAGTAATTAAGGTTTTTTGGTTCCCATTCTTCTTACAGCTGTGAGAGGTTGTTGTACTTTATGTTGGAGTTTTGCGCATCTGAAAAGTATGGAGGTAGTTGCTCAGTGGGTTCTACTAGAGAAAGGGAAAGATTGATGTTTGAGCTTTCGGTGCTAATTGGTACGATTGCAGTGTTGATTGGTACGGTTACAGTATTGATGTTTTCATCAAAAGAAGAATAAAAATTCTTCTTGGCATATGAAACATGTTTTTGATGTTCTGAAGGAATATTTTTCATGGTGCTTAAGTAGACAGTAATGGCCAAAGATTAGATGAAAATCTTTAATTAATTTTTGCCATATGACGTTGGTAATTACGGTACTCTATTAGATATCTGTATTTTTTTGTGGATAGACTATAAGAAAACGTGTCATCTTCTTAGACTTGAGAGAATTACTAGAGCCTGGTGTTTGTCATGATTGTACTTTTCCTGTTAAAAATCAGGATGACATGTCTTTATCTTTGTTGGGCTCAAATGTTGTGTTGAGCCTGATGAAGGGCTTGAAACTTCTTGTGCTATTCGGGCATAGTATAAAATCATGTGAATAGCGTAGCAAGTTTTCCTTCTGGGCTATCAAGATTGGGCTGATAGTAGGAAGATGCTTGATGTTGGGCCTGGTTAGTGAACCATCTTAATGTGTCTGAAATATGAAACTTTATCCCAATTTAGTGTTCATGGAATAGATATCATAGTAATTAGAGGGAATAATTAGTTAAGAAGTCGCGCTTGACACATTTGATCTTGTAGATATGTAGAAATATATATTGAGGATATACTGCTTTTATTTCTCCAAGTACTTTTGGTAACAGATAGTATGAAATAGATATTCTATCCGTTGGGCCTTGAGAGTTGTAATATAGTGGAGCAAATCATTCGAAAGTAGCTGGGTCACTTTAGGGGGTCTTAAATCTGTTGGATCATTTGAGACGCAAACTGAGGTGTTGCTTAGAACATGAGTATAGGAGTGACCATGGGTTGGTTCTATTTTGGTCTGGATAGCATATTCATTAGAGTATTCTGATGTTCTAATATGCGTGACATCAAAATTGTACTGTGAAAATCATGCTGACCACCATAATAATTGAGCATTAGGAATTTATTTTTGCTTAACCTACAACATTCTAGGAAAACTAGACATGTCCATTTCAATGGCGAAGTGATGACCAATGAGATGGAATTGGAAATTTTCAATTCCCCTTTTTACTGCAAGTATCTCTTTGAATGTGGAGTGGTAGTGTAGTTTTGATATTGAAAATGTTCCGCTTTTATATTCACATATGCGCCTTTGCTTGTCAGGGAGTTGTTTTAGGAGAACGACTGCTTAGTAAAAGTCATTGGCATCAGTCTGCAAAATTCTTTTCCCTGTGCAGGGAATTTGCAAAGGGGTTAATGTAGAGGCAAGTTTTTTGAGTTTGCGAACTGCTATAGTTTGAGCGTCTAACCAAGGAAAAGCATTTTTAAGCATATGTTGTAGTGGCCTTATGATTTCTATGAGTTTCGGAATGAATGGTGCCATGTAATTGATGATTTTAAGGAGTTGTTGGATTTGTTTGGTGTCGAGGGGTTCATAAGAAAATTGGATCAATTGTTCAGCAATGTGTGGTTGAAGTTGATAAATTCCTTGGTTGATAGTAATCCCAAGGAAATCAACTTTTGTTTGGAAGAAAATACATTTCTTGGCTGAAAGCATGATTCCATATTGTTGAAGGATTTGATGGAATCTGTCAAGATGAATTTTGTACGTGTCTTCATCATGAGAGTAGATCAGTATATCATCGATGTAGACTAACAGGTCATCTGTAAGAGGCTTAAAAATCTTTATCATTGCTTGTTGAAATAATGACGGTGCTGTCTTGAGGCCGAAGGGAAGTACAATCCACTAGTAGTGTGCATTAGGGATACAGAAGGTTGTTTTGGGCCTATCTTGAGGTTGTACTCCAAGTTGCCAGAAACCTACCTTGAGGTCAAATTTGGAGAAAACTTGGGCCTAGGCCAAGTTTGCTAAAAAAACTTGTTTATTCGGGAGTGGGAATTGATTGTTTTTTAAGAAGAGGTTAAGAGGCCTGTAATCAATCACAAGCCTGGGCTTTCCACGAACTTACTTACTTCTTTTATTTACATAAAAGGCTTGACAAGTCCATTAACACTTGGTGGGTTCAACGAGGCCTTCATGTTAGAGATGCTAAAGTTCTATGATAGCAAGTGCAAGATGTTTTGGACTCATCTTTAAATGGCTTGCTTTTGTTGGGCTGAGGTCTTCGTACCTTTTGAATGACAAAGCAACCCCAAACTATGGGTTGGTCCATAGAGAGTGAGGGTTTTTTTTAAAAAATTCAGTGTGCAACTTAGCTGCTGAGGTTGTCAGAATTCTGTCTTGGATATCTTGAATGATAATATTGATGGTGTAGATGGCAGTATGGATCCAAGAATGAAAATAGGACTTATAGGCAAGTCCATAAGCTTTTATGTGGGCCTTTTTTTGAAAGAGCTGTGCTAACATTTCAAATCCAATGATGAGGTCCTTTTGGGGAGTATCTAAGCTAATGAATTTGTGGCATAAGAGGCGTCCAAGAAAGAACTTAATATAGAGTGGCTTGCTGAGTAGGTAAGTCGTGAATACTTCATTATTAGCTGTTCTAAATTGCTATTGATGTTATTTCTAGTATTCTTGAGGAAGTTTGTTGGGGTGAAGGATGGAGGTTATTGCTCTAGTACTTCCCTCAAGTTTAAGAATATGACATATTCCCTTACAGTCTACTAATAGAAAAATACAAGCATCTAATAGAGTATTGTAACTATCAATGTCATCTAATAGAGTACTGTAACTACCAATGTCATCTAATAGAAATCAACAAAAGATTTTCACTTAATGTTTGGTCATCACTGTCTACTCAAGCACTATAAAAAATATTCTCTTCAGAACATTAAAAACATGTTTCACATGTCAAGAATAATTTTTATTCTTCTTTTGATGAAAACGTCAATACTATAACTATACTAATCAACATTGCAACCGTACCAATCAGTACTGAAAATTCAAATATTAATCTTTTCCTTTCTCTAGCAAAGTCCACTGAGCAACCACTTCTATACTTTTCAGATGCACAAAGTTTCGACACATAGTACAAGAGCCTCTTACAGTTGGAAGAAAAATGGGAACAAGAAAAGTTTAGTCGCTACTGGGAAGATACGTTGAAAAATCAGAATCTTTACAACGATTAGTTTCTTTTAATTATTAATATGTATGCATCATTCATGACGCTTTCTTTCCTTTTCGTTTGTATAAATAAGTCAGTATAACAAGTGTAAGTGTCTGGTGTTCTTTGTCTATAATCTTTTTTCTTTATCTAATAAAATATCATTCTAAAACTCTCTCTATCTTCTTTATTTTTAGAATCTTTCTATCAAATAATGTTCTTGTTTTATCCTTATTTTTTCAAATGAGTTTTCTATGGAAGAATTTTTTAGAAAGTTTTTTCGCTGCGAACATAAAAGTCAATCCGTCAAGGTGCTAGAGTGATGCGTTATAAAAATAGAATACTTTGTTCCGGTGAGATGGCTCCCTCTCCCGTTTTGTCATTTCAATAATTGTGAATATATTATATATTTATAAATAGTAAATTTTATTATCTATCACTAATTTTTTCTCGTCACTCCTTTTTATATTGATCAAGGTTACAAAATAGTCATTTGTACTATCTAATTTTCCAACTTTCGTTAATTCAACTATTTCATAGAGTTTAATATTAAAAAAAACAACGAGATAGTTTTCTCAAAAAATAAATCAAAATCTAACTAGATTGTAGAAAAAATTCTTAAAAAATTGATTTTTTTTTTTTTTTTTTGTCCATTGTTTTGAATTGAAGTCAAATATCTCTTATTGATATTGGCCTCTTTATAAAAGTTCATCCAAGCAAAAATTTAAGTTGAATACCTTGTCAAAAATGAAAGTGAGAAAAAAAAGTAAAGAACACACAAACAAGAAAAAGAAAGAATTTGTGAGAGATTACTTCAATTATTTAAAGTGTATTAATTTAATAATTAAAAATATATATCAAATTTTATTTATTTATTTATTTTTATATAATCATCTTCTATGAATTTTAGGAATTTTATTAAAATTTGAACTAATAATCCCAATGTAAGAAATTGCATGATCAAATTAATGTGTTCGAATTAACAATCTGATTAGCAACTTCTTGTTCAAATTGTTCATTCTCAATATAGATCGTCAGTACTCCTCATAGGCAAGAATTAAATCAAACTTATGAAGGTGAAGGATGCATACATGAAACCCCAAATGAATAACGTCTATTTGGTAGTTGGCCTAATCTATTACACTTCACGTGGACCCTTACTTTCTTTTTCAAATCACATTCTAACTCTTAAGAAATTAATTAATTAATTTCTTCTTCTTATTAATTTGTGTATTGTAGAGGGTTGAAATCAAAATCTGACTTCCTGTTCGATTGAGATTGAAATCTTCATATTCGTTATTTCAGGCCCCGCGTTTCAGGTGGATTCCCAATTGAATAAGAAATAATAAAAAAAAGAAAGAACAAATGTATTTTTTACAAGAGCCGGCCACACTTTAAAGAATACCAGTCATAGTCTTAATTAATAATTAAATTGGTACTTGCACCTAACCCAACGGCAACATTGACCTCTTCGTTGTCCAAAAATATCTATTGAGTTATGTTCGTTTACACATCTAATATAACATAAAAGAGTTTAACTATGGAAAAAGAAATAGGAAAAAGGACCAAAAAAAAAAAAATCAATGGCAAACAGAAGTGAAGTCTGGAGATGAAGGCAAATCATAATTGTAAAGAGGTAAAAAGATATTGTTGGGATATTTGGCTTAGTCTTACGAGAAGATTTGTAAAGCAAATCTCTTCTACAAGATTCACACAGAAATCTTACATCATCTCTCTTGTAGAGGAAAATCAAGTTGGATTTATATAATACTTGCTTTAAGGAGCCATGATGATAAGAGGGAAGCATGATAACCAGCTACACCACTACACCTGCTCGTTAGGTTAAATAGTGTGATAAGGCTTGATCTAGACATACAAATTAATACATAAATATAATTATATAACTATAATTATTATTTTTATTATTTGTTTTCTTTTCTTGTACTTGGAAAATCCACCATTAAAGGTGATATCTTCAGATCTTATGAGAAAGAGCTGGAAACCCACCATTGAAAATGAGAAACAGAAGGAGAGCGTTCCTGTTCCAGACGAATGCTTGGATTTCATGGTTCGTATTACTCGAGACATTGATGCAAATCCTTCCAAAGCTTGTGGACAAAGCATTTAAGGATAAGTGAGGACCACCCACCCAGCACAACAAACCTCTCATGACAGCAGCCCTCGAAGGATTTGCATTACCAGTTATCTTTATGATATTTGTCTTCAGTTTATTAAATTACAGCTGTATGATTCAAGGGTTACTCTTGTAAAAGCCCAGATTTGGAAATACACACTCCGCATTTTCGGTGCAGCTTTCTCCATTTCTTTTCTCCTTTGTATTTAATGATCTCCGCTGTCAAGATCATATCCAAACTCAACTTATCTGTCACTGTACTTGAAATTAAAGATGCTTTATGACATGAAATGTTAATAATTACAAAAAAAAAAAAAAAGAATTGTTTTTTTTGGATATTAATTAATGAAAGTTAAAATTAAAAATAATAAAATTTTTTAAAAACTAATTTATGAAATTTGATTATATTCTACTACAATTATTCGATAATATTAATTTGTATAGTACACAATTAATTTGTTATTTAATCTTGAGCCGTAAAGTTTATAATCATACTCATTTAATTTATATATGTATGTGAAAAAAAATCGTAAATTTTTTAATTTTATATAATTTTTTATATAATTTTTTAATTATTAAATTAATATATTTTTAATAATTAAAATTAAATTTTATTTTTATATTTAATATATTATAATTAATTACGTATATTAAATTTGATATCAATCATTAAAAATATATCAATTTAAGGATTAAAAAATTAATACAAAAAATTATATAAAATTTAATAATTTTTTTATATATATATATATTAAATTATATATTTTGTTAAAAAAATTTATTAATAATATGACATGCGTGTCTCATCCAAAATATTACAGCGTTCTCCATCCCACAAAGCAGATAATGGAAAGGTGATACCCAATCTAACCTAACAACCGACAAAAACAATGGCGGTCGATTACGTTGTACAACGCATATTTTGTCCCCGACATCTTCTGCTCCTTCGACAATTTATCACCGAACATAAATAATAATTGAGTAATGGCTGTGTAAGAAAGACAACGAGGGAGAGGACAAATTGCGGTCATGTTATTTTAGTATAATTAATAAGTTTTTATAAAATTATTTAATAAATAAAATAAAATAAATTTATTTATTAATCAAAATAAAAAATATTTTTATTTATTATAAAAAATAAATTTATTTTATTTTATTAATTAAAAAAATACACAATATCAAATATACTCGTATAATAAAATTCCTATGTCTAAAATTTTATCGTATAAAAAATACTAAAAGTAGCTATTGTTAATATTTTGTATCTTGTGTATATAAAAATATTAATAGTGAATAATCTAAAATTTATTAATCAAATTACTAAATCAGATAAAAAATAAAACTTAAAATTATTGTATCTTTAATTAAATTTCAAAATAAAAAATTTATTAAAATTGGTATAAAAGAAAAGAAAAGAAAAAATTACCAGAAGACAGAGCTAGGGATTTGTCAACTATAAAAAGAACATATGTACAATTTCTTTGAGAAGCAGTACACAATTAAACAAAAAATACATGGCTGAGATGAAAACAATAAGCATTGAATGCAAGCAAAACCCAAATAATATAACTTAGTGATCATGTCTATTTGAACGTTAGAGACAAAGAAGATGAAAAGAAAAGAGCATAAGATTCCAAAAATGGAAACAAAATCACATGAAAATGGCAACTATATGCTTACCAAACTTTAAAATTTTGTATTCTATGTAGAGCAACAAAAAGGTTAAACAAAATTGTATCTATAATCAAATTTTATAACTTATTGCAACTGTTTACGTTTATGTAGAATATAAAATTACCGCATATATAATTAAATTTTAAAATCAAAAAATTCTTTAAAATTAGTATTAATAAATAAAATTAATAGACGTATGACCAAATTAATTTTAAATTAACAAATCACAATTTTAAAACAATTAAATTTTTAAAAATAGTGACGAATTTTGAAATCAAACAAACAAATTTCTTCTTTTTCAAACAAAATAAAAAATAATCTAATAAATCTAATCTCAAATTAATAAAGTTACAAATAAAATGATTCAAAAATAAATACATACCTTGAATTCATAAAAAAAATTTTGTGTTGATGTTGAAATTGAAGGTAATAGCGTCAATTTTTGCATTAACAGTAAAGAAAATAGATGAAAATAAAAATAAGTAATAATTTTTTTTCACTATATATGTTTGTAGATGACAAAATAACCCAATTTTTTTTTTCCGTGTGTCTCTGTTGTCCAAGCTTTATTGGGTTTAGAAATTGCAAGTGTTTTGTATGATTTCAGAAAGAATCCCATGCCCATTTTCAGTTTTGTTTTGCGTTCTTGAGTTGTGTTTTGTTTTGACCCTATTTCAAAATCATTGAAATAAATTGGCAAAATAAATGTTAATTTACAAAAATGGGCATATGCTTAACGGTCAACACACAGTCAGACGCAGTGGCAGGGGTGCTAAAAGTGCCTTTCCATAAATCTTGCCACAATGTAAAATTTTCATAAACCTCAGGGGAGGTACCTGATAAAATCCCAAAAAAATCTGATGACAAATGTAACACGTCCATAACCAACTGTCGGTCACTGCACCTCACTTGGTGGAAACTGAGCATTAACTTCCATCTATTTAAGAGGCTCCAAGTATTTAAAATTTATGAGTTGTTTGGTTTCCAAAATATTTTTCACATTATGGCTCTAGCTGGGAAGATGGAAACTGAAGTGGAGATCAAGTCTCCTGCTGATAAATTCTACAATACATTCAGCAGCAAAGCACACACTGTGCCAAATTTGTCCCCAGATAACTTACATGGAGTTGAGGTTCATGAAGGTGATTGGGAGAGCCATGGCTCAGTCAAACTCTGGACTTTCTCTGTAGGTATGGCTTGCGACATAAATCTTAGTAAAAATCATTATTATTCTGCAATTATCATATCTTGTAACTTGAAAATTTGTTGTCTTCCAAACTGAAGTTGCTCCGTTGAAAGCACTTCGTTTTCGGCAAAAATTAAATTTCTCTGACGAATTGAACAAAAAACATGAAGTCAAACTCTAATATGTATGTTTTTTGCAATTATGATGTTATTATTACAGATGGAAATGTTGAGACCATGAAGGAAAGGGTGGAACTAGACCCAGAAAACAAAACGGTGAACATGGTTGTTCTGGAGGGGGATTTAATGAAGCATTTCAAGAGTTACAAGGTGATAATTAAAGTTATTCCCAGGAGTGAGGGTAGCCTGGTGAAATGGATGTGGGAATATGAAAAACTTCAAGAAGATGGTCCAACTCCAAGCAAATATGTGGATTTTGTGGCTAATCTCACAAAAAATATTGATGCAAATCTTCTCAAGGAAGAGCAAAAATGATTTTATCTTTGGCTGTGCTATTGGGAATGTGAACCGTAATTCCAAGAGGGTGTATTTAAGATAAATAAAAGCCATGTTATGGGGTACATACATGGTTGTCTGCCTTTTCTTTCATGATTTGTGCCTATTTTCTACATGTATCAGTGTGAGTATTGGCATAAAATAAGTTTTTGAGTTATGGAAGCCAAGAGGCAAAGACATGTATTAGTATTGTTGTAACAATATTATCGACTGTACTTTGCCTTCTTGTTTTCTTCTGGCGATCTCTGTGGAATTAATGCTATCAATAAGTTATGTTGTATCTGTGTATTTTCTTTTTCTACATGGGATGCCTAATTGGTTTGATATTTTTTCATGAAAAGAAAGAGACTTTGTCATGGAAGCAAGAGTGGGTGTGTGTGTGTAAACTTATAAAGATTATTTTATACAATCTAATCCTTGAAAAATAAACTCAAAAAGTTATATTCTTAAAAAAAAAATTATAAATGTTTTGTATTAAAATAGTTCTTTTTATTCATAGATCGTTTATGTATGGTATTTTAATTTCTTTAAAATAATTTTATTTTTTAAATTTATTTAATTTTCAATTTTTTGATAATAATTATAATAATTAAAGTATATTTACACTAATATTTATGGGTGTAATTGAAATTACCTCTTCTCACTGGTTGAGGTGCACATTAAACTGAGAGGGCATATAACGTTTTTTTCAAATTTTAACAAAGTACGTAATATATTATAATAATTAATTATCCCAAAAATGAATGAGCTATAAACTTATACATATGCTAATATACTTTAGGAATCGACAGCATAAATGTTTACTTTTAATGGCACTACAAAAAATTAAAAATTATATAATTATAAATGTTACGATTTTAATATTTTATGTTGTATAAATAAAATGTCCAAATGCTTGGAAAATTTTGTGCCAATAATTTTAAATATTCTTTGAAACAGTTTTAAATGGAACGATTTTATCACTTTAATATAAATTATATAATATGACTTTTAATTAATGAAAAGAGAGTGATTCATTCATTAATTATAAATAAAAAAAAGTTAAAAATAGATTTAATTTTTAATTAATATGATAAAAGACATATATAAAATTTATTTTTAATTTTTTTCATTCATCACTAATGAATAAATCTCTTTTACTCTATTAATTAAATAGTATTTATATTAATTTTTTTTATTTATTATTAATAAATAAATTTTTTTTATTCTATTAATTAAATAATCATATCACATTATTTGCAATGAACTAAAAAAAAAAAAAAACTGTTTCATTTTGATTTTCTCTCTCACCCTTTCTGTGTGCATGATTGTTACCGAATTTCTGAAAATAGAAATTGCAATTATAAGTGAGAGATGTTTGTGTGTGCATGATTGTTACTAAATTTCTGAAAATAGAAATTGCAATTATAAGTGAGAGATGTCGACATACACTTGGAAGATATCATGAACAGACGATCACATCCACATTAAAATTGGTAGGACAGTGTGTCGATTTTTATCTACTTTAAGACCTAATAATAAGATTTGTCAAATAATTATAAGAATATCATTATTATTATTATTATCTATCTTGTTGGTATTTTTTTTTTTAACTTTTAAAAGTTTCACACAACTTAAATTCTACAAACAAATTGAAATTAAAATTATCAATCTTTCAAAAATCAAACTCTTAATTTTTATTTTTATAGTAAAAACTCAAATATACTAAATCGTTAAGAACATAGAACAAATTATTTAAATATAATTATTTTTAAATACTTAACGCAAGTCTTTTAAATTTTATTGTTTGTACACATCATGCAAGTTTAAATATTTAAGACAAACCAGTTATATAAATTTTGGAACATATTTTAAATTATTTAAATATTATGATTTAAAATTTTACTTTTAATTATATATTTTAGTGACAAATTCATTAGATTAACAAAATTAAAAATTTATGTAAAGCCATTTAAATATTACTGTCTACATTTTTAATCTTTCCTTTCAAGCTCAATTTTTATATAATTTTAAAAACATATTAGGTGACACATTATTGATTTTAAAAATAAAAATCAGCTTGAGAATATTGAAAATCAATGGTCCAACTCCAAGCAAAATATGTGGATGTTGTTAATCTCACTAGAAAACAATGTGAGTGTGACAAATTATAAATGATATAGTATGCGATATGTCGTTCACTAAATAAAATGACAATTAGATTGTGCCAGACCCTCTAGCCATCGTTGTACGTTCCTTCCTAATTATTTTTGAAAAAGAAATAAATATGAGGCCATTCAATAAACCTTAGGGAAAAGGATTTTCTTTTTCAAAAAAAAAAAAAAAAATCTAACAATACTATGACAATAATAATAATAATAACAAGAAAATAAATCATGTCAAGGGTACCAACTATTGGGGTTTAAAGACTGAATTATTGAAGGGCAATCGTTATCTCTTGTCCACTTTATATGCACTCTTTGGTACAGACAATTATTATCATGCATGATTGACATTTACTTTTCTTTTTTTTTTTTTCACCAAATGAGCAGAGAAATTGCCACTGAGAGTTGTCGTTACTTGCCAGAATTATTGTCGCTTTACCTGCAGTGGGTCAAATAGCAATGGAGAACGATATGTAATTATCACTTGCCAGTCATCCAAATCTGGAATGAGAAGATTTATCTGGATTCATGGAAGCCACAGAGTTACAAAAATGCCATAACACTTTTTCCTTTCTTAGATTAAAAAAATTGGATAATGCGAGGACAGTGTAGTGATTCCATACTGCATTTTTGCAGAGGCTGAAGATTATATATGCCTGGCCTACACTTGTAATTTCCTTCACGTGCCTACATCATATTGCATTTTTCATACCAACCACATCTCCTCCATGATTAATACATTATCCATAAAATGACAGTTTGCATGAGATTCAT
>CP135537.1:1041494-1059958 GCA_032402905.1 Khaya senegalensis
AGTATACCTAAAATTGCAGGAACATTAGAGCAACCTTTAACTTGAACCCATTGCCTCCAGAAAATACTCATCCACCTCACCATGTTCAAATTCTTTAAATTTGAAGTTAAACTTATAGCATGCAATGGGCATGGTAAATGATACTAAAACACCCACACAATTGTTCAATTACAGGCATAATGAATTGCTAATCAGGGAAAAAAATTCATTTCCAATAACAAGCATAATGGATCAAAAAACTATTTCAAGCACACAACAAATTGGAGATCGTTAGTCTTCCTACTCCATTCTTATTGACAAGCTTGTATGCTAGCGTTCCTTAGCAAAAGGAGTCCCAATCTTGTATGCAATTAGCTCAATTCAATCACTGTTTTAATGTTTAGCCAATTGTCATTTCTCTCCTTCTTGACAACTACTTCAATGGTTCAAGTGTTTAAAATTTCTTTTAAGATATAAATTTCTATATTTCTCACATATTGGAATATAGATTTGAAGTTCACTGGTTTTCATATGTGAGATTTTCCTCCTGTTATAGTTTTGAAGGAGCTTCTTCTCAATTCTTAGGAGTGTCAGAATTTTTTTTATTTAATTTTCTTTTTACTCTAAGAATTGTTCTCTAATTATATTTCTATCTCTTATTATTAATAATTTTTTTATTCAATATTTCTTATCTTCTTTATCAGTAATGAATTGTCATAACATATCAAAATCAGAAGATTTGGAGAATCATAGAAAATTGTTGTTTTAATTATCCATTTGCAATGCATTGCGATCTTCAAACAATTATTTTATATTATCTTTGCCTGTTTTGTATTTTTCATACAATATTATTTTATTTTAATCACCATTTGTTGCAATAAATACTCTTTAATAAATTTAGAGTTATTAAAAATGATGTATTATATTTATATTATGCCATAAATTTAGAATGATTATCTTAAAAATGATTTTGATATTTTTGATACTTGTTATTTAATTATATATAAATAATAAATAAATAAATTATTATTATTATATATATTATTGATATCATATTATATTGATAATATTAATAAATTTACTATATAATAAATTATGAAAAAATAAAGGTAGAATGCTATCAATTTTAACTTTAGTGATAAATTGGACAAATTCAATGCAAAAGTTTTCACTTTCAAATACAGGTCAACTACAGTGATCATGACATACAATAATTAAATTAAGAAATCACATCATACAAATAAGCTTAATTAATACAGCGGTTATATCATGCAATAGTTAGTTTAATTTTTCTAATTTTTTTAAGTTATTTTTTTCTAAAATTATAATGATATATATATATATATGTATATGCCGATCAATTGGTATAAAATTCCAATTAATATAATCCGATTTGGAGTGAAATTTGGGAGTAGAACAGACCAAACATGTAAAATGAATCGATGCAAATGTAGTGCATGATTGATTATAAAAAACCTTATCAAAATGGGATTAAAATCTAAAGTAATTTAATCATTTCATACTTCATTTAGGGTTTTTATTTTTTTTAAATATTTTTTTTGTCTTATACTTTTTTAAATCATTCATAAGTAATAAAGGTCCACCCGGCTTACACACAACAAAACATTATATAGTCGCGCCATTTCTTTCCTCCTTTGCATCAATTGATTTATTTTTCATCTTCCGATTCTGTATTGAAACTTTAAATTCTATATTATTAACGGTATCCTTTTATACATAATTTTTTTTTTTTGTCTACCTTCACATTATCTACTTATAAACCAAACGTAAAAAAATAACATCCTTTTTACATTTTTTTATAATAATTATATGTCTTCTTGTTCTATTCCAATAAATTTTTTATCTTTATTTTATTTCTATATTTTGTAATTTTTAAGAGAAGAGGCTCTTAAAGAGATATTTTATTAGAGTTAAGATCACCAAAGATATTGTTGATCACATTGTCCTTCCCAAAAGCTTGGAGTTCTTGTTGGAAGTTCTTAGAGATGATGGACGTTATACAACAATTCATAAACACAAGACAAATCAATAAGCCATAGCATGTTAAAAGCATTTTCTTTAAGGATAGATTGAGCCCTTCTAGGATAATATTTTAGTGTAAATCAGGCTCAATGGTGATTTAATCTCTAAAATTCAATAGCTTGCTTCTATAAGAATATATTCTCAAATATAGAACTCTAGAATAACTATTTAGTGTTTGACTCTTTGGTGTCAAAATAGAGGTAACAATAGAGAATTATTTTTTTTCTCAAAGTATAGGTGACCTCATTTTATAGTATTAAATATTATGTCACCATTAAACACCAATTAATATCATAATAATATTGACTATTAGTATAAAATTTATAACCAATAAATAATAAAATATTAGTTATATTTTTAATATATATAATGGTCAATTAATTAAGACATAGTGTATTTTGAAATATACAAAATATCAAATAATCCCCTTCTATTTCAAAGTACACAAAATAATTACTAAAAAATATTTTAGAATTCAATATAAATGCATTGGTGCTTTTCAAGTTATAAACCAATTATTGGACAATTAGTTGTGTCTCACAAAAACTTGGTGAAACATAAAGTTTTTATGATCCAATGTTTTTTTGCATGAATAAGAGAACTAGCTACCCACAACGAATTCTCCACAATTAAGTTGTTTTGCAGTTTGACATTTTAATGGCCTTGTGCTTACATGGAATTCATGAGTGCTCTAGAAATGTTTTCCTAAACTTAAATACACCACCATGCAATAGAGCTCATTAAGAGTATAAAAACTCATCATATATTCATTACAGTTAAATGCTATCTTGGTATAAGGAGTAACTTTACATATTTGAGTAATATCCATATCGATATAAGACAACAAGTGATTTGTTTTAATCCTATAAAACTACTTCATGGGATCTCTAATCATATAGGTGGAATTATCATCACTTTTGTCTTATGTTTTAGGTGTAGTCTCCTCTCCCAAAATATACAAATTACTAATATTTTTATTTAGTGATTTATATAAGAGAATATAATTAAATTCAACTCTAAGTCATAGTCTGATTTACAACGCAGATTTAAGTAGTTGCATAATAATGCAACTCAACTAAATTATGTGCTTTTCCCATTTCTTTTAATTAATAAAAAGATATGTTAGTGGTTAATTAACCATTAGTTTAGAATATGTCTTTATTTGATGATCAAAATATACCTTTTAAAGATAATTTAAAGATATAAGATTTTTTAAATTTTAAAATATTTATAATTAATTTTAAAAAATATACACACTTGAAAGCTTATGCAATCTACTCTATTGTTGTGATAATATTACAATATTTTTATTTTCGTCGACATTTGAGAAATTTAGATACCTATTCAGAAAATTATAGTGTTGTCATATTTATAAAGTGATAATATTATAATTTATTATAATTTAATCCTTTCTATAACTTGATGTTGAGTAGGAAAAAATGATGAAGTTATAAAAAAAAAATTAAAATTTTTTAAAAGCGACCAATTTCAAGACTATCCGACCTTATTATCATATCCGTGGATGATAGAAAAAAAAAATCATTTAGCAACATAAAAATGGTTTAAGTGTTTGACTATGGGTGTAATTTTGTTCAAAAAATTAATTTTTTACTTGTTTAGTAAATAAAATAGGAAGACAACTATTTTAATAAAACAAAAATAAAAAAGTGGTGACAGCTATTTTAATAAAATAAAAATAAAAAGTGGTAATTTTGAAAATTTTATGTATATTAAATTCTTTTCTAATATTTTCTGTCCTTAATTTTAACATATTTTGATACATGATATAAATAATAATAAATTATTAAAATTATATCTTTATTTTTTTAATTTATATCATAAAATATAAAATTAATTTTTAATTAAGGTCAAGATGTAATTTAAATCATTTATTATTAGTTATGTCAAATGTCAATATCTACCTAAAAATCCAAAATAAAAAATATAAGAGGAAGATCTTGATCCGTAAAAATATTTATCCGTATCAAATTTATTTTGTGAAAGTTAATTAATTTGATAAAAAAAAATCTTAATTTAACAAATATAAATCTATGATTATTATAAATTTATGATTATGATTGATCATTAATAAGAAAACATAATTAAAAAAGTGAGTATCGTGCTTCGCAATGGGTGAGATCAGGAACGAATGTGTCTAAATCTTTGACTAACTCTAACCCAAAAGTTATCTATGACTATGATTGATAATTAATAAGATAACATAATAAAAAAAGTGAGCATCATGCTTCGCAAGGAGTGAGAACAGGACCGATTTATGCCTAAATCTTTGACAAACTCTAACCCAAAAGTTAAGAAGTTTTTTAAACAATGAAAATTTAAGATAATCAGATGCAGATATAAATTATGTGTATGGTGATTGAAAAATGAATAACGTAAATCATAAGGAATCAAATAAAAAAAATAAAATGCCAAACATCTCACAACGAGGCATTCAATTATTGGAAGATGAAACAACTTGAAATTTTTATTTCATTTTTTAATTATTTTGAAGGGGAAATAACATAAAAGAAAAATACAAAAAGACCCTAGAATGCATATCTGAAAAGCATTACCCAAGCTTCTAAATAAAGGCTTTAAACCAGTGTCCTTCAGCAGTGCCCGTGGTTCTCTCTTCGTTATTGAAAATATTAGTTGCTTTTGTGAATTTCTTCAGCCAAAAGAAAAAATGACTGTAGTTGGACATTTGGAGACAGAATTAGAGATCAAGGCTCCGGCTGTGGCATTTCATGATGTCTTCAGCTGCAGACCGCATCACTTTGCCAATATATCCGAACATATTCAGGCTTGTGATTTGCACGAAGGTGAATGGGGCAAACCAGGCACTGTCATTTGCTGGAACTACATGCATGGTCAGTCCACGCTTATTTGCCTTGCTAATATTTCAATCAATATTTTCCTTTCAAATATCATAAAAATATTGTGTAAATCAAATCGTCCTTCAATTTTCATGGAAATGAAAACTGCAGTCCTAATTTTTTATATTATTTTAGGGATTCTTGTCAGTCGGATTAATTAGTGTTTATCATACCATGATTGACTTCTTCCTTAAAAAAAAAAAAAAAAAAAAAAAAAACAACTTTATGTGCTTTATACCTGTTTGTTATAAAAACAGGGAACGGAAAACAGACTAAGGCAAGCCTTGGCAACTTAATGAGTGCAAAAATAACCAATTAGACGATTGAACAAAAATTTTTCTGCTTGGAAGCTTCAACCAAATTAACCTTTCTAATTATTCTTTTCACAAAATACAGATGGAGTTCCAGAAGTTGCAAAGGAGATAATTGAAGAAATAGATGATGTAAACAACTCAACAACTTTTAAAGTTATTGAAGGACATCTATTGGAGAAATACAAGAACTTCCTTATAACCGTTAAGGCCACTCAAAAGGAGGAAGGCAGCTTGGTTCATTGGACTTTCAAATATGAGAAGCAGAATGAGGATGTTCCTGATCCTCAAGGAATTGTTAAATTGGCAATCGATATGACCAAAGATGTAGATGCCCATCTTACCGAGCAGGCATAGATCCATCGGAGGTAATACTATATGGATGTTTGTATGTGTTTAATTTGGTCATAATAAGTGCTTCTCTGGAAGCATACTGTACAATAAGTGATTCTGGGACTTCTCCTTTGATTATCTTTGTATATGTTGTAACAACGATTCAGAGTTTGAGTGGTGAATGATTCTGTTGTCATGAATGAAATGTATGTGTAATTTGTGTTTTCTAAAATCAATTTATATGTTCTATGAATGTAGTATAAATATAGAAGTGGGATTCCTTGAATTAAATTTTTTATTAAAAATATTGACATTAAAATTTTATGCCACTAATTAATATAAAATATATAAAAGGTTCTACATTTTAATTAAATAATAAATAAAAATACACTTTCATCATTTATAACAAATTAAGTTACTGCTAACAAAAAAAAAATAATAATAATAAATTGCCTGTAATATATAGTGAGTCGAAATCAAACTCTTCTAACATTCTGACTTATCATTCCAACAATTGGCATTAGCTACATTCAAATTGTTTCAATTAATTGCTTCATATATAATATTCGAAAATAAACTTTTCGGGGCAAATACCTTATTCTTATCCTTCTCTCAACTATGATATATAAGAATTTTTTTAAAAAATTGAATTTTACAAATTTCACCAATAAATGATCAGATGATGCGAGATGTTCCCTCATTTAATTTGTTGCCGCACTCGGCTTCTTGGTGGGCATCTAATCATTAATCTTTATTTATTATTTAGTTCTGTATGTTTCCTCTTCCACTTCCTGTGGGAATAAAATATTCTAGACATGTAATCCTATGATTTTATATATAAAAAATCAATAGCGTAATATGCCTGGTACTACAGCTATTAAAAAGTCTTAAATAGCAATAAATTAATATCTAAGAATTTAAAAACTGAAAGAGATAGATGATGAAAACAATTCAACAGCTTACAAGTTGACTGAGGGCATCTATTCCGAAACTTCTTTTTCATCGTTCAAGCAACTCCAAAAGGTACTGATGGGCAGAGCAGCTTGGTTCATTGGACTTTAAAATATGAAAAGTCATGTAAAGATGTTCCATAGCCAGAAGGAATGCTTCAATTGGCCATCCATGTCACCAAAGATATTGATACCCAACTTACCCAGCAGGCTCAATTAGACACTATCCTTTTATTTATTTATCCTTATTATTATTGTTGTTATGCTGCTGTTGTTTTTATTTACTTACCTTAACAGTACGAGAAACTTTCTTTATATTTTGTACAGGGTTGTGGTGTTCCTAAGTTTAATAATTGGCAACCGACGTTCGGTTGGTCTATTAATTTTTAGGCTAATTATTTATTATTCATTTTTTTAATATCTTACAACCGTCAAATGTAAAAACGTTAAATCGCTTAAAATAATTGACACAGAACAAAAAAGAAAGTAACATTAGGAGATTTTGGAATATTTTAAAAAATTAGAGAGGTAAATGATAATCAACTTAAAAATGAGTTAGTGTCATTAACTGTTGTAACGATTGTCCTGATGCCCAGTTTTGTTTGTGATTGTTACTAATTATGAATAATTAATATTTTTTTTATTAATCAAGTTTGATTTCAATATTTATTTGCTGTGTAATTTTGAGCTTTAAAGATGATGGCTTCATTCCACTTCAAGTTTATATATATATATATATATAAAATCTATAATTTGGTACAAGCAAGCTAATTACAAGCTGTAAAAATAAAAAATGAAAAAATTAAAGACAGACGGTGCAATCTCCGAAATCCAAGGACTGCATGTTGTCCTTCCAGTCACCTGTTACTGAACTGCATTAACTGAATTTGTCAATTGTGAGAGAATTTTTGTTATCTTCTTCATTCTTCACTTCTCAAGAAAATATGAGGGTGTTTGATTCATTTGTTGGGTTTGAAATTCATGAAACTTGGGCCAATTTTTCATTCAACCCACTGAGCCCAAATCCACTTCTTCTTGCAACAAATCATTAGTTTGTTTATTTATTTATTTTTTTTCCTGCTTACATACCTAAAAAAAAGGTGTTAATTAGATGGCTCATGAAATCATAAGGTACTCTCGGCAAATAACCGGAAAAATGATACGATTTGTTTTTGTTTTCTTTTTTGTTGATAATTAATATTAATGTACAATAGCTATTCTTCAAAGTTAAAATCAAAGGATTTGATTATAATAGATATAGATATTATCATATTTTTTATCGTAAAATTTGACTTCATTTTATGTCAAAATTAAAAATTTTAATATAAAATTTTAAAAAAATAACATAAATATATATTTAAAATTTTAAAAAAATAATTTAAATTTTAAAATAAATAATATAAAAAATTTAAAATTAAAAAAAATAATAATGTAAGGATGTGTGTATGTATTGTAACTAAACTCAAAGTTGAAAAGCTAAACTCAAAAGTTGAACAAATTTCATTAACTTGTTTAAGGCTTGATTAAGATACTGATACATCTAATTAATTTAGTTTTCTTTCAATTTCTATTTTGAAGTTCTTAATAAACTTTAAAATAGAAAAATTAATATAGTTGAACAAATTAATATTTTTTTTCTCATCAATTTCTCCCCTCGCATTATCTATTTATAAACCAAACATAGAAAATAACTCCCCTATTACATTTTTAATAATGATATACGTTCTCTTTTTTCATTCTAATAAATTTTTTTTATATCTTTATTTTTATTCTTATATTATATAATTTCTAAGAGAAAAGACTCTTAAAGAGATATTTTATTAGAGTAAGAGAAAGGAATGAACAAAGGTAGCCAAGTGGTTATTACGGATTGTCACACAAAAGAAATTGAGCACAGTATTTAAAATAATTATCATAGATTTTATATATAAATGGCTTATAATTATTGTTAGAAATTTCTTGGCAGATTTTATAATTTCAACCACATTTCATATTTATTAAGGTTATTTACATATAATTATTTTAAATTTAACGATATCACTATATGATATGGTATGTATTGAAAGGTTACAAAATCTAATTTAATTTTTATAAATAACTTGTTGAACTTCAATATTATTACCTCTGCCAACTTAAAGTTAACGACAAAGATCTAAAACTGTCTATTTACTCAAACAACCCTCGATTTTTTATTTTTGATAAATTCTCAAATATAATTTTAAAATTAATTCTAAATTCTAATTTTAAACTAACTTAAGTTCTTTTTTATGAAAAAATAAAATAAAATTCCAATTTTAAAAACAATCCCAGCCTTAATTGTTTGATGAAGATTGGAGATTTTGCAAGTAGACGAGGAGAAGATTGGATTTTTCAGGTAAAGGAAATCTCCTACTTAACTTTGCCTAATACAAAATTCTCACATTGCTTTCTTCTTCTTTTTTTTTTTTTTTTTTTTTGCTTTTTCCATTTCTTTTTGTATTTCTTCTAATTATCTAAGTTTAGTGTTTGTCTTTACGTTAGGTTTAGCTTTTTAAATTTTTTATTTGTTTTTCTGATTTCCACATTTGCAGTTTTTTTTTTTAATAATTTTTTCTCAACTTTAGATATAGGATTTTTTTTTTGTTTTAATAATTAATTGACCAAATTTAACTATTTTAATTAAATATATTAATTCTTTGACTTAATGAGATTTTTTAAACACTTTCAGTTTAATTTAAAAATAATAATAATAACTCTCCTTTTTTACTTTTTGTCTTCTGCTCATAGTTTCCATAGACTTAGATTATGTTTGGTAGTAATAACTTGAACTTAATTTTAAAATTAAAATTAGTATTTAGTAGGCATCTGCTTATTTAATTACCTAAAATAAGAACAAAATTTTACTTACACATGGTTATGATTCTTATTCTTATTTTCATTTTAACATTTATATATAAATTAAAATAAATAATTATATAATTGTTGATGAAAAAATTAAAGAAAATATACCAATTAAATTTAAAATTTTGTTCTAATTTTTTTTGTAAGTTATAATATTCTAAATGAATTGTATATTAAATGCCTTGTAATGTTCGGGTTGGTGATTATGAAGAATTAATTTATTTTTATCATATTATTTTAAGAAAAAATTATTTTTTATTTTTATCATATTATTGTGTTTATGATAAATTGATAAATGGTGATGAATGATTGTGGTGTTTATAAAGTATGTTTAATATTAATAACTTATTATTACCATTTTGTGGTAATTGTCGTAAATAAATATTTTTATATTATTATTATTAATTTAGTTAAAATATATAATTGATGTTGTTATAAAAATATAATTAAGAATAATTTATTTTAAATTTAGAATTATTTATATAAATTAAAAAAAATAAAAACAAAAAGATTGAAAAAATTGAGAATGGAAACGAGGATTTGATTTTGTAAGTCGTGAATCTCCGCCTCGTCCCTGCTTCAATTAAAACCAGAAACGGGCCAAAAACAGGAACAGGGACGAGGATGACAATTCCCAGACCAATAGTCATCCTTACTCACATCTGCTTCATATTTTTACTTCATTCTATATTTTGCACGCAAGTCAGCCCATTTAATATTAGTTGTATGGATCATTTCATATTTCATATTTGAAAATGTATAATAATTAGCATTCATATGGACAAAAACATTACGTATTTCAATGCAAATTCTTGTCAAATATTATAACAAAACTGGTGGAATCTTATCCGAGTTATTGATTTGTATGTACTCAAACGAAAGCACAAGAGCACATATTAAATATAAGTCACATATAGGGAAGCTCAGATCCACATTTGTCTTAAAACATAGAGAGCAATACATTCAAGAAAATAAACAGCATAAAAGAAACAAGCAAATGCATTTAATTAATTAATTCGATCACAGGGAATGAGATCCCAAACCGGTGCAACCTGGAAGCTCAACCCAATCAATATGAATCTCAACTTCGCCGCATTCTACGTTGTTCAATCTGAGACGCATGTTTTGGCTTTTTTTTCCATTGTTCCAAACAATGCTGCTCTCGTCGGCAAGGCAGTTTGCCCTCGTTGGCTGAACTTTCTTGATTGCACAGCCGTTTGGGAGGTGTTCTAAGCCCATTTTTAGACATGCGAGATAAGGTTTTATGTCTATGTCTGCTTCTCCCATCTTGTCGTCCACACTAAATGTGTCTTTGTCGAAAACTGTCTGCAGAATGATATGCAATAAGAAGCACATATTTAAGTTTGTGTTATTTGCATGAAACCAGCTTGTACATACCAGTTGATTTAACAGGTAAAACAGGCCTTTAAATTTACATGCTTTCTAGGAAGAATTATGGTAATATTCTGCATTGGTATATTTCGATGAAGGATTAAAACAATTCTAAGAAAAATGGACCAGATTCTATTCTGATCGACCTTTTTATCTCGGCAAACACATTCATGTGATAAAATAAGTGGATTCCTTACTAGGTTTTGCGAATAGCGCGATAGAGCTATCAAAAGATTGATGAAGTATTACTTACCAAATGGATTGGAAGATGAGGGTCTCGAATTGGAAGAGTCAATTCACAATTCCAAACAGGATTGCAGTTGCTATTCACCACATGGGTCTTCAATTTCTGGAACAATTCATACAAGGAAACAAATTTAAGGGAAGAAGTCAATATATTAAATTTAATTTGATTAATTTTTATTAATTCAAATGATTTGTGCGATTGAGGTTAAGAAAATATTATTTAATTATGTGAATTGATTCTGGGAAAAAATGAAAAAAAAAAAACCATGCCTGTCTGCCTGAGGTAATAACAACATAAGGATCACTGCTAAGAGCATCGCGCACGGCAAGATTAATGCCTCTTTTTACAACGATTCTGAGCAGACCGAGCACACTTTCTATTGAACGAGACATGTTTTTGCAGGAAAATTAATCAAAGTTTATTTTCAATTAAGAATTAATTAACCGCTGCACTTCTTAATTTTTCTGTTCCCGATCGGAAAGAACCTATCCCACCTTGTATGCTAATACTCCTATAAAACCCATGCAAGTTGTACGGATGTTCATTAATGGTTAATCAAAGGCAGTTTAAATAAAGCATGTCCACATGGAACTCGAAAGAGATTTCCACTATTGTCTAAAATTTATTAAGTTTGCCAATAATTTATGTAAATTGGAATGGAAAAAAAACAAATTATTAGTCAGCTTTGTGATCCGCCGCTTTCATTGCTTTGCCCATGTTTTTAAAGGAAATCAATAGACAAATTTTGAACTGTTTGAATTTACTTTGTCCATCCAATATTTGAAGGGGCAGAATTTGTTTCCAGGTTGTCAAAAAATATCATATCCTCTTACATTTGTATAGTTATATTTGCCTATCTACTAGGATAGAATTAAATCACCAGCAAAGATCATACAAACACAAATGGGGACCAAAAGCTCTCATCCTCTACCATTTTTTCATCATCATTTTATGCAAACTTGGGACAATATGATTGATCGTTGTCCTGAAAAAAGTTGAATGTAACTTTCATTGTGGCTCCATTTTGGTTGGCAGATATAATCAGTCGGTGCCTTGTGATCTTGTTGCATGTGCTGAGATCTCAATTTCTTGGTGTAAAACAAGGCAAACTTTTAATCACTTCATGGACAATTTGCAACTTCCTGTCAAGTAAAAGAGAACCAAAATGATCTCACCTCACCAATCAGTGCGGTGAATTGGTAGAAAATGCCAAGAAATAGTGACCAAAGAGAGAATCTCCAATTTCTTTTTGACTACAAGCTACTCTAGTACGCACACACTAACGCAAAATAAGAATCTTTGGTGGGGTAGATCAATATATTGTTTTATGTTTGTTGCTGCATTTTGCATTGTGCATTTTTAGTCTTCATGCACTGAGCCAATTGTGCTAGGCATTGTTCATAGGTGGTATGGAGCTGAAGTTTAAAAGCCAAGAAGTTTTCATCGAGTCTATTTTGTTATTATAATATTGCAAAGATTCAATCTGGTTGATTATT
The DNA here is from genome assembly GCA_032402905.1 of Khaya senegalensis. Taxonomy (NCBI): domain Eukaryota; kingdom Viridiplantae; phylum Streptophyta; class Magnoliopsida; order Sapindales; family Meliaceae; genus Khaya; species Khaya senegalensis. The sequence goes on from CP135537.1 coordinate 1,054,002, forward strand.
ATTTTTATTTATTATTTCAATTTTACTTTGAGTAAACGCCATAACTAGTTACGCACTTCTTGTAATTTCAAACAAATTTTTTTAATTTTAAATAAAATTAATTATTAATTTTTTTGCGAAATCTAAAACTTTCTTTGAATTAGAAAGTTACCTCACTTGTAAATTTAAATCAACGTTCACTAAAACAATACTTAATTATTAAATCAAGACCACAAATGCAAGCAAATACACAGCAGTCAAAGAAAATGGTTGGGACGAATAGAAAACCCGATGAATTGATCACGATATTCTTGAATGAATGTTACAATTGAAAGCAAACCCCAGATGGTGCTACATCTAATACACAAACAAGGCTGAAAGATCTTTTAGAGGAATTATTATGTTACCATTTCAAGGATTATTTTACAATTATCACATCGAAAAGATCTTTAGATAAAATATGTATCAGCTAATTAAAACTATTTGAGAGAATTATTAATTAAAAAAATTAAGTGGGTGTTAAGTAATTCAACTGGCAATTTTGTTTTAGTGCTACAAAAGATTAGTGGTGTGAATCTTGATTACATTATAATTGGAGGGGAATTTATTTTATACTTATATATCTGTTAACAAAAATAATAACTTATAAATGGATGGGAAATCCTAGCTTCAGTAGTAACATGCATTCAGATAAATTTAAAAATTAATGAGAATTATAATTTTAAAAAAATTAATTAATGGATATGGCATTTCAACACGCACCATGCATCCCCATGTTATTTTTCTTTTCCTCTTGTATTTAAAACCACTCAAAAACAATTTAAAAATCCACGGAAAGACATGATTCCAGAAATGACAAAAGGGTTTTCAGTTCTGTTGATTTTATTTGGAAGATTCCTGGAACGGAATCTGATCAAATTAACAAGCTGGCAATTTAAATCAATGGAATCAAATCAATGGTTGCAGAGGCATTAAGCATTATTTAAAACTTGCTTAATATTGGTTTAATCAAATCAATGTGAACAAGATTTGATCAGATTTTTTTTTTTTTGATATTCAGTGTAGTGGAATGAACCCATGATTCCTGTTGGCACGTGAAGAAAAGGTTTGTAGATAGCTACCATATGGACGGCTCAAGGAAGTCGAAAACCATGTGTATTTTATGTGATATTTGTGTTATATATACATATTACGGGGATGTGTCCCATGTGATTAGAAAATGGTATCCCAGATTCTAATTTTGATATATTCTTGTGAATAACTTTTAATTATCAAATATTAGTTTTAATTTAAATATAATTGTCAGAAAATTCTTTCATTTAATTTAGAAATTTATTATAAGAAATCGGAGTTCATGTGATTATAAGAAAATTTAATTTTCTCAACATCTTCTCACAAATTTTAATATTGCCGACTATCCATGTCATTTGGCCATGGATTAGCTCTATGTAACCCTAAACCAAAACAAATTAATTGAATTAAGAGTAGTTCGGTTTAAGCAGCTAATTAGTTAATTAATTAATTAATTAATTGTATTGAATACTCGTCTTTCACTCCAAGACAACGTGGGATTTAAAGAGGAGAGAAATTTGCTTTTTATTGCTAGCATAATAATAATAATAATAATGAAATGCTCCATAAAAAAATAAATCGAAATCTTTGTTCTCTTCTGCGTGTGAACCAAAAACTTTTTATTTTTCCTTTTAGCAGTTTAGGGAGTGAATGAAAGGTCATTAAGAATGCATAATTAAGACTATTTATTAATTCATTGAAAGAAAGGTGATTTTCTATCTTTGTTAATTTTGACTTTAATTTTTGTGATGTATTTATTATTGTAATTATGACTTTTAATTATAAATGAGAATTAGTAAAATTTGCATCCCAAAAGTTGTTATTAGAGAAAAATTAGAATTTGAAAAATTTTTATCTAATAAAATTTCAATCCCAAAATTTTTTATTGGATTGAATTTTGAATTCTAACTCTATATTATTATTTCAAAATAAAATTAAAATTAAAATTCTTCATCAATTATCTTCCTTTTGTTTAAATAATTGTCAATCAATCAATCAAAAACAAATTGAGTACTCGAGAAAATATTGGCAAAAGTAACAAATAACTTTGAATTTAAGGATAGAGTAAATTTCGGACATTCAATTCAGCACCCTACACTGTTGAATCAAACAAAAAAATTGACTAAAAGATTAAATAAGAAGTTACCTAAAATGAAATAAACGTGATTTTAGTGCCGAGAAATCTAAAAATTTTACTAGAAAATTTTGAAAAACATAAAGGCAAAATAGAAAAGAGCCAAAAAAAATACCCACAAAAATAAGAATATATTTAACCTAAAACATGACAAATTCTTACCGCATAAAAATATAAATAACAGTTTGTATTTGAGGGAGAGAAATCTGCGATGTAGGTTGCTTCTCCTTGGCTGGTTTTCGGTCGGGATTTCGAGGAAGGTCGGCGTGAATTGCTAGACTAATTAACCAACCAGACAAAACCCACCAAGCCAAGTCAAAGACAAATACAACACAATATAACACGATTTTAAAACGGAGATCCACGCCGAATTCCAAACCCTAACCTTAGTCGGTTTCCCTTTTTAACCAGCCAATTTTGCTTTTATTCATATAAATAGCCATCCAAGGAAAGAAAAAGAGAACATCAAATACCCACATCTGTTTCTCTCCGAGAATTAAAATCCATCTCTTAGTTTTCTTCATTGAGCTTCGTTTGTATTCAAGATTTCTTTATTTAAGAACTTTTTTTTTCTCTTTTTTCTAGAACTAGTTTCTGTGAAAAATTGTTTGTGAATGGTGGAAACAATCTTGTGGGGTAGTAATTTGATGCTCTCCCTTTGTGAATCAAGGGCGAGCTCACCTCTTGCTTTCGCTTTTGGATCTTGCATGGAAGGCTGGTACTACCGCTGCCTCGGCCTGGACCCATAAACGAAAATCTTGTTTTCTTGATAATTGTTTTAGCCAAAAAACAAAAAATTAAAAAAAATCCGATTTTTGTTGATACCCAATTCAAGATTTTGTTTAGACTGTCTTTATTTTGCGATAATGTTATTGTACAAGCAGAAGAAGAATCAAACCCCCAAGGGTAACAGGCTCTTGATCAGCATTACTGTGCTGGGGAGCGCTGGCCCGATCCGTTTCGTGGTGAATGAAGAAGAGCTTGTCGCCGCTGTCATTGACACTGCCTTGAAATCTTATGCTCGTGAAGGGAGACTACCCGTTCTTGGTTCTGATCTGAACGATTTCTGGCTCTATTGTTCAAATGCTGGGTCAGGTGGTAAGTTAATTCAATTCCCTTACCTTTGTTTTTTTTTTGAAGATCTCATAATTTAATGGTTTCTTAGATTCCTTTCTATGTTTTTGTTATATTTTAAATATTCAACTCTGTGTTGATACAAATATCTTAAATCTTGTTTATTTTTGTGTATGTTTGTGTTCTTGTTGCGGAGTAAAATACGGATGTTAATATTTGATTATTTGTTAATTTGTCTATGTATTAATCAGTTTTTATAGAATGAAAAGTGTTTCTCAATCCTGTTAATGTTCCGATTAACAGGATGAAGATTAACAGGATTGATTTAACTCTTTTGTTGATTTTGAATCTGTTAATTGGTGTGTATTTTAATTGATTTTGAATTTGATTGCAGCATTGAGCCCATGGACCACTATCGGGAGCCATGGAGTACGCAACTTTATGCTGTGCAAGAAGCCTCAAACAGAGAAAACTGCAGAGGATAGAAGATTGACTTCTTCCCTTGCTCGTAGACGAAGTGGGAGTTGGAAGGCCTGGATAAATAAATCCCTCATGTTTAAGATCCCTTCCCATTAAATTTTATTACTTTTAATTTAACGGAAGACTCATCATTGAATGTAGTTATGAGTCTTCTCCTCAATTTCTTTTAATTGTCAGACAATTCAATGCGATTGTCATGGGCAATATCAGTCACTTGTTATTGGCTTTTGTGTTCTTGTTTTGAGTTGATTGAACCTGAATCGTCTCCGGGAAATAAAATATAAACTCTTTTGGAGTTTCTGCCTTGGAATAAAATTGAATCATTTGTTGTCTGTTACATTAATTCTTTTGATTCTTCTCATTTTTTATGGTTTTCTTGCACTTATTGAATTGTAGCAACTAAGCCGGATTTTCTAAAAAATTGTTAATTGAATTCATTGAAGTATGTTAGTGTTGTGTCAGTGACACAAGCATTTGTTTTCTTTATATAATGAAATATAAGAGCAGAATCTAGGTTTGTTGGATTATGCTTATTATTTGGACGGATTAGAACGTGGAATGTAGAATTATTATTGTGGAAAGATTGTTATTTTAATTGAGCTGGGAGCCGACTACTGACCGTATAGGTTCAAGACAAAGGGAGAATTTCAATTAGTTTTTGAGAAGAGTAGGTGGAAATTTGTGTTTTCCTCAACTTTGAATCCGGTTCTGAGCAAAACCAAAACAATTTAGGAAAAGTTTTTACTGAGTTGGATTAAACGCTGACATCTAGATATATGAATATTTCAATCTAATCTGAACTTGTCTGACCTTAAAAGTACTTTATGAAAGCATGTATGTAAATGTAATTCTTCCAAATCTATTTCTTCAGCTTCAACTCAAGTCACAAACCTGCATTTCTTTAGCTGGTCTACAAGAATTGTGGGTGGCATCTTCGAAATGAAATTCTAAGCTCCCGATTTTAAACTTTGTCAGAAATAGAGTTGATTGTGATGTTGGTAAAACGTTTGGTGGCATGCCATATTGATATTCAACCAATTACCACTTAGTGGAAAGAATATGCTAATATTCGTTTGGTCAAATACCCCGGAAGCCTATTTTTTCGTGCTAAGTAATATGGATAATGTTGGCCTTTGCTGCTCTGCTTTAAAGCATTGGTTTCACGTTAGTGTCACCATCTATGGTCCAATTTCTGCGGTTTCTCTTGCTTAGAACTATCCATTTCAGTCAAATTTCTTCACACCTGTGCTAGGCTTAGAGATAACGATCCACTAATAAAAGTGACATAACATGTATATAATTATTTTTATTTCTAGCAACATAACAACACTATATTTATGAAGTTACTTGTCCATTCTTCTCCTCTGTCTGGTCTTTTTCTAAAACAGCTCTCCGAATCAAAACTCTTGAACATGCATTCCAACTTTTCGGTGGGTCTTTAATTTGAAAAACAAATGAATATTTATATAATTTTTTTTATTTTCTTGTCAATTTTTCACTGAAAGTACAAGTGCGTTGTACGAATATATCATTCTTGTTTTCACTATTAAATCACCACTAAATAAATAAAGGGTTTAGCTATAATAAATTTAAGTATCATTATATCTTCTTTTTTTTTTTTTTTGTATTTTTCAACTTGTAACTGTTTTTATAAAAATTTAAAACAAAAAAAAAAATTGAAATACTAAATTTTGACTATATTTTAAATTTTTATTCTTTATTTCAAACTTCTGTAAAATTATTTCAAGTTGTAAGACAAGAAAAAAAAATTATAACTAAACCTTTTCTAGATTCATCTTGTATAATATGCATTTGATAGGTTACATTACATTGATATGTTCATATCAAAATTAGACACATTAACATTGATGAGCATTCAAAATAATAACCACTGTGCTTTACGGAACTTTTAATGCACAACAGTTAGAACAACAAATAGACACTTGATTTTATTTAATAATTAATATTTCTTATTAAGACCCAATTGTTGGTAAAATAACCGAGAGTGAGAGTCATATAAATACAAGCTTAAAATCAAATCTGAAAATTTTTGTAGGCAAAAGATATTCCTCAAGATATCTTTTTGTCTTGATTGATAAATACTTTTACAACGTGGTTGCTAGGTATTCGATAGGCAGAAGTTAAGTAGATAGGATATGATAATTGATAAGTAGTTATGGTCCAAGAATAACAACAAAAATTGAAAGGCTGGTTTGCC
>CP135537.1:1060458-1081459 GCA_032402905.1 Khaya senegalensis
TTGATGAGGATTAATTAATAATAAATATTTTTTAAAAAATTTATAAAACATTATAAATCTATTTTTTATGGTTTAATAAGGTAATTACTAAGATGTCAAATACAACTAAAAATAAATCTGATCCATCAACATGACTTATCGTTATCTTCTTTGTTGATATTCCTGATATATCATATTTTTTATTTTTAAATCACAAAAAAAAGATAATTAGTACTAAAAATGTGTGGCAAACCTGTAATTTTGTACTCAACAAAGGGTAATTGTACGAAGTCAACTTCGTTAAATGGTCTTTTCCAACAGTTTTCTTCCCCCTGGTTTTTCTCTTTGTCTGGACTTCTGCCCATCGAAAAGCAAGTGAAGAAAGGAATTTATAATAAAAGAAAATACCTGAAACCGACGTCGTCGTCGTCAACCAGCGAAGCCATGGAGCCAGTGCTCGTCGATTCAAATGTTAACGAATCCTCTGAAATCAACGACACCACCACCACACACAGCGATCACGGCTGGCAAAAGGTAACGTACGCCAAGCGGCAGAGGAAGACCAAACCTGGCGCTGATCCCGCCATTGCGAACAACACTCGCGCTAACGGCGATAAGGACCACGTTTTCCGTAATCTCGAACAGCAAGCCGAGGAACGACGTCGTCGAATCGTCGGAGCTCAGCAGGCTGCTGCTGCTGCGTCGGCAAATGTTAACGCACCGGTGAGATCGAAGCACCGATCTGATGACGAGTCTGAGGAGGACAGCGATGCGGAAGGTGCCGGGACGGAGAATGGAAGGGCTGAGGAATCGAAGAAGCCGAAACAGAAGAAGCCGAAGAAGCCTAAGATTTCTGTTACTGTAGCTGCCGACAAGATCGACGCGGCCGATCTCGCCGCTTTTCTTGTCGATATTTCTGTAAGTGCAAACAGTAATAGATTAACTAATGATTTAACGACGGAACAGTATTTTTATGTAAATAAAGATACTAATTTGATTATCAAATTTGAAATTCATCATTTTTTTGGAAATGTGAATAAATTAATCAATAAGTATGTGTAAATTAAGCGTTTTGTTTGTGATTTGGTTTGATTCGTTGATTCTTATATCTTTATTGAATTGACTAGGCTACTTATGGGGACCAACAAGAGATACAAATGATGAGATTCGCTGACTATTTTGGGAGAGCATTTTCAGGGGTGAGTGCGTCCCAGTTTCCGTGGATGAAGATTTTCAGGGAAAGCTCTGTAGCTAAAATGGCTGATGTAAGTTTTTCAAAGTTGTTTCGCTTCTATGTCACTTGCTGATTTATCAAGCCTACATTAGGATGAGATTTGATTCAATGTAATCCTTTCATTATTGTGTGATAATTAGATCAGAAAGGCAGGATTGAGTAATGCTAATCGTTTTGACTCTTTTTTTTTTTGTTTTTTGAAAAAAAAATATTTCTTTTGTCCCTTGTCAATTCGAGAATCTGTTCTGAATTTCATGTTTCAGTGTCAGATGTGACTTTTAATAGGATGACAGGAGTGCTCGTGTCTTTTATGTGAACTATGATTAACTTAGCAGTGTTTTTATTTTGAGCTTCACTTATTCCATCGATTCAAACTGCATTGTGTCTTTGATTACAATTTTTATTTCCTGTAAATGAGTTTCCCATTTTTGGAATTTGTGGTAGTATTTATCTGATAAATCCAGGAGGTTCTTGGATCTCTTGGATTTTCTCGAATCTTTTTAGGTTGTTATTATGATTATTATCATTTCTTTAAAGTTATTATATATTCTATGACAGATACCTCTTTCTCACATTTCGGATGGTGTTTATAAGACTTCAGCTGATTGGATCAACCAACGCTCCACTGAAGCACTGCAATCATTTGTATTGTGGTCCTTGGACAGCATTATTGCTGACCTGGAAGCCCTTCATGCTAGTACAAAGGGCTCTAAAAAGGTAGTGCAACAAGCGTCATCAAAATCTCAGGTAATTTGCTGCCAACAATGCTCTCATTTCTCTTTCATATATAATCTTAGTCATGCTTAGTCAACTGGGAATGTGACAGATATTGGGACTTGTTTGTATTTGGATGGAGTCCGACAGGCTGGAATATTGGTCCACCTAGGGTAGACTGAAAGATAAAATAACTCGTAAAGTATTACTCCATGAAATAAGTCGAAATATTACTTGTCGTGCATATGGGATTAAGTGAACCTAACAGGGTAGTGATTTGCCAAATTAAATCTTTCATTTGCAATGTAGCCAATGTAGAATTGTCATCCTCTGCTGATAAGGGATAAAATTGGGCATCATAAAATTTGGTCTATTACTGATAATCAGTGATCATCCCCTTGTTTAGTAGTTCTTTCATTGGTGTCATGAAGCTTTGAATTTAAGCTCCATACTTGCATTTCTTTTAGTTTGCACTTAGGCTAATCAATGAATGAATTTGATTTTTTTATGATGTAGTTGAGTTTAGATCGCTCTTTTCTAATTAGTAGTGTTTTCAACAGCCTCTGTGTTTAAGCCTTGTCTTTTAAATGTAGGTAAGAAAGTGGGCTTGATTGGTTTTGTTTGTCTTTTGCAGATGCGAGTAAATTTAGCAATATTAGATATCATTTTGCATGATCTTAGTTGACATCACAATCAACTTTCAGTTCAGCTTTTTTATTTGATGAGGGTCAAGGAGTCAGATGATCATGAGTGGTTTATGGAAAATTTAATCTATGATTTGTCTCAGGACTTATCTTGCTTGATTTGTGATCAAAAAAGGAATTCATTTGAATTGCTGAGTTTTCTGTTTCTCTTTCTATGTAGAAGTCATTTTGGATTTATTTGTTTAAACTGAACCATCAAATTTGAGATATTTATTGCGTGGATTTGATTTCTTAACTTGCTCTTCCTTTCTCTGTCTTTACATTGCCAAGTCATCACAAGTTGTCTTATGAATAAACCCAAGTTAGCTTGGCAATCTTTGAATCGACTCACTTCACTTTAAGGCTGAGCCTGTTCTTGAGTTTTATAACATTGTTTGATTTTTATAAGATTTGATTCAGCTGGCATGTGCAAATAATTGCTTTGGAAAGAGGAGTCTCTTATATATCTTGCTTGCACTTTAGCATTGAAGTTTTTCTACTGCAGCTTCATAAGGGCTACAATATTTCCATATCAGGTTGACATTTTTATTTAAATGGCAGGTTGCCATTTTTGTGGCTTTAGCAATGGTATTGCGTCGGAAACCCGATGTCTTAATCAGTGTTTTGCCAACTCTGAGGGAGAATTCAAAGTATCAGGGACAAGATAAGCTTCCAGTAATTGTGTGGATGATTGCTCAGGTGAGTGGAAAACAATTGAGCGCAACTTAGGAATCTATCTGAAAGACAAAGGTTGGCAGTTGTTATTCTTCTCCCTTGAATGTGCTTCTTATGTCAGTTACCAAAAATTTCTTGTATAGGCTTCTCAAGCGGAGCTGGCTGTAGGGTTGTACTCATGGACACACAATCTTTTGCCTGTCGTCAGTGGCAAAAATTGCAATCCACAGTTCAGGGATATAATTTTGCAGCTGGTGGAGAGGTATGAAAGCTGTAAAGTTTTACCATTATTTTTCTTGCTTCCATTTTTTTTGTTGGGTGACATATGTTTTTTGATTGTAGAATCTTATCTACACCAAAGGCACGAACAATTTTAGTGAATGGTGCTGTTAGGAAGGGGGAGCGTTTGGTGCCACCTTCTGCCCTTGAAATGCTGTTGCGACTCACGTTCCCTCCATCTTCAGCGAGACTAAAGGTGAGTACTGGTAAGGGATTTTCCATTTTGGTTATGATATTTATTATTTGGTGCTCTTACTTCCATTTGGGTATGATGATTCACGTAGGCTACGGAAAGGTTTGAGGCCATTTATCCTACTTTAAAAGATGTGGCTCTTACTGGTGTCCCTGGAAGCAAAGCAATGAAACAAGTTTCACATCAGATTCTGAGTTTTGCTGTCAAATTTGCAGGAGAAGGTATGGAGATTAATCGGCTTTTCATCTTTGCTGTTTTTAAGAAAATTTTGAAAAATGATGGGGTTTCAAGTTGATATTGAGATAAAACTGTTTTTACAGGCAATCCTGAATTATCCAATGAAGCAGCTAGCATTTTCATATGGTGTTTGACCCAAAGTGCTGATTGCTACAAGCAGTGGGTAAGCTACTCTAATTGTTTTTCAAAACACTTTTATGTCTGTACAAGATGTTTTTCTTAATTCGTATTCATGGCAGAGCCATATAGAATTTGCATAGTCTTCTCATCGCATGTACCTGTGATGGTTTTCTTCATTTCACTTCATGGTTCTGCCATGTGGAATATACATAGTCTTCTCATCGGACATAGCCCTGATGTGAACAGGATAAGGTTTATCTGGACAATCTAGAAGCTAGTGTTAATGTTCTGAAAAAGCTTTCCCAGGAATGGAAGGAGCAATCTGCAAAACTGTCTCCTCTTGATCCTCTGAGAACAACTCTCAAGAGTTTTAGGGACAAGGTATCCCCTTACTGGTATTTGAAATTTCAATGATTGCCTCGAAGTTGTTATTCTGCTTATCTGATTAAGTGCTATAATTTTTAATTGGTACGCTTGCAGAATGAGAATGCAATTGCTGATGGAGCAGATGGTGCTTTTCAAGCACTCCTCTGGAATGCAGATAAGAATTGTAAGCTTTTACTAGGCAAGCTCTCGCGTGGCCATGGTTGCCTGAAAAGTGCGGGCTTTCTTTTTATTGCATTAGCCGTGGGTGCTGCTGTCATGTCCCCCAACATGGTGTCCCTGGACTGGAATAAAATTTCTGTATTTTTCAGCTCCCAGCCATCTTTTTAGGTGCGCCGCAATGTTCTATATATTTTTGGTACCTATTGATGCAAGGCATCGATTTGTTCTTTAGCAATATTAGCTTCTCTCCGTTCTGAAGTTTCTGCTGCTGATCAGGAAAGTAACAGGGAATATCTTTCAATTTACACAGTTTTTTTTTGTCCCTATTTTTTGAGGACATGATTGGGTGACTTTATATCCTATCAGAACACAGGCCCTTCAAATTTCTCGACAAATCCTGCCATCTCCGAAGAAAATAAGAGTGTGGAAGATTGTTATTGGTTCCAGTTAACAGCACGATGGTGTATTAGAAAAGACAGCTTTATGTGTTGATTTATTATTATTACTATTATCATTTTACTTGTAGATTGAGATTCTAATCAATTTGAATGATTAATAAGATTTAATGAAATGGCGGAAAGTTTTAGAATGGCTTGAGAAAATAATTTTCTTGTACAATTTCCAAATATTGTTCTCTTTTTTAGTTTTTTAATCTTTAAATTGCCAAATTATTCAGTTAATAACTATAATTTCGGTTAGGACGTGTACATTTTCTTGAACTTTGAAGTGTATTACAGAAAATGAAGTCAATTAATTAGCATTGTTTAGGCAAAATAATACCAATAACAGTAATGATGTTGTAACACGCACATGCACATTTTTGACATTCACTTAGAAAACTTCATAATCTTCAGGCTTGGCCCAAGGAAACTTCAAATACGAGTTCTTTAAGCTTTTGAAGGATCTGCTGGTGTACCCAGGGATATTTCCACGACGGATCCCTGGGAAGTTTCCCGAAGTTGAGAAACAGTGCCCATAGCAATATGGCTGCATGCATGTATATATATATATAAATAAACAAAATAGTTCTTACTGCCACTATGAGGAAGACAAAGATTCCCAGTTTTATTATAGCTGTTGTCAAATAGATCTCATGATCGTTTTCTTCAGTAACTGCTACTGCTGGCTGCAACGATTCCCATAGCTGTTGTCAAATCCATCTCATAATTGTTTTCTCCAGAAACTGCTACTGCTGGCTGCTCAAACTGATACAAACCCCAAAACAAAAATAAGAACTCCCGTTTGAGCTTACATCAAGATGTGATATGCAATTTGAAGCAAAAAGAACGTAGAAATTATGTGCAAGAATGTTCTAACGGTAGCTAAAGCATTGCACCAATTTGGATTGCCAAGCTTGACTACTTCACATCAGTGGAACCAATTGCTTTCTGGGTAATGCTTGTAAGTTTCTGATATGAACACTAATGTCTGTGAAATTCATGATTTAGAGAGAGAGAGAGAGAGAATTTCAAGCTGAAAATAATGTTGAAAAAATAAGAAGATTACCTTATGTAATTTGGAGGGTTTGCGTTGAGAAATAATGGAGAATGGATTTGATTTTCATTGCAATAAGCAGAAGAAGAAAGAGAAGGCAAAGCATTGGAGAAACGGAGGTCGAAAGAGCAGCTCATTTCGGAGCTCTAATTTCTTTTCTTCTTGGTATGTTCTTATTTCTTAATCTGTTTCTGTTCAGTTCGGTTTCAAGGCAAAGTAAGAACGGAAACTTTTCGAGAGAATAAATTAAAAAATAAAAAAAAACAAAAATAATAAATAAATTATAATTTAAATATATTTTACAAAGTTTTAGGACATGGGCTTGCTTATCGTGATGGGCCCATGACCATACGATTATGTTGTTGGCCAACGTTCTAATAGCGGACAGAGAAAAGAGACGCCAAATTGACTAAAACGGTGTCGTGTTTGTCTTACGTTGTGTTTGGGCTGAATGGGGTTTCTACTATGGGACAGCAGCGAAATGTTTTTTCCTATATTTTGATGAATCAGGTGAGGATCGCTGAATCTGTTCCATAAATCAAATCTTCTTAGGTAATTATTTATCTATACTTTATGCTCTTCAAATGTATGCCGAGGTCTTTTTACTTTTTACGTGCTACTAGTGTGAATTATTGATTTGAATCAGGAATATTTTGCATGGATTATTGATTTTGGATATGGGTTTGATCGTGTTGGATCACTGCTTTGGTTTATTTTTATATCTGGTCCGCATTCAAGGTGTTTGATAAAATGCCTGGGAGAAATATAGCTCGGTACAGTAGAATGGAATATAATTCTTGTTTCAAAAATTCGAAGTTCTTCTAATTGCTGGAATTCAAAATGTTGGAAATTCTCTTTAGAATGTATTATTTTCTTCTTTCACTTCAGGAATGTCAATTCCCATGACTCATTTCCTAGACAGCATTTGCAAAATTACACATCAAAGTTATTTTTTCTCGAAAATCTAAAACAATGCAAAATTACCACTCGTTGTTGTTTAAACCAAACTCAGAAGCAGCTGATATTCTCATTCATCATTTGTAAGTGTAAGCATATTTTGCTTTCTAGTAAATTTTTTTGGCTACCCGTTTGCTTTAATTTCTCATTCTTGTGATAGTAAGGGATCTTAAGGAAATGTATTGTCCTTGCCACTGTGAGAGTGAATTAACAATTCTAAGAATTTCTGTGCAAGCAGAAATGAATTCTAAGACGGGTTTTCTCGCATTGAATATGAGAAAGTTTGACCCGTACGCAAATAGGACAACTACCAAGTTTCAACAAGACTATATTTATCACCCAACTGCATTAGCTGTTTATGAGTTATTAGATTTATACTGTTTGATTCTTTCATTGATATTTCAGTTTTCATTTTATTAACTTAACTACAAAAAAATCTTAATCTCTGTAAGATTAATCTCATAGACCTATCTCTCTGTGTCTCTCTCAGTTCAAATGAACAACAGTAATCCTGAGTTCAAACTTGGACAAAGAGTTCACACCGCCAATGATACACGTAGAATTGGTACAGTTAAGTACGTTGGGGAAGTGCAGGGATACTCTGGCATATGGATTGGGGTCGATTGGGATGATGGAAATGGCAAGCATGATGGCTCCATCAATGGGGTCCGATACTTTCAGGCACGATCTGAGAAATCCGGATCCTTCGTTCGGGTCCAGAACTTGAGTATGGGTATTTCATTGCCTGAAGCTCTTGAAGTCAGATACAGAGGTGAATCTAGTAAAGAAGAAGAAGGTCAGTGTTTACTAAATTTAGTTATGTATTTTGGTTGCAGAAAGCAAGTCTTTGGCTAAAATTGGTTTTGTTTTGTAGATGAAATGTATGTTCTTTCTGCAAGTAACAAACGGGTATCAGTTGAACTTGTGGGCAAAGAGAAAATTCAAGACAAGTTAAGTAAATTTGAACAGTTGACAAGTGCATCTTTATCTTATTTGGGTGTTAACTCTCCTGGACTCAATACTGGGACTATTGTGCCAAGTAAGTTGTTCTAATTTCTTGCTCTGTTTGTCTTTTGTCTTTTCTCTTTTTGTTTAATAAGAGAAATGATTCAAAGTTTTTGTTTGCCTGAGTTCTCTTTTACGCAGAGTGCTGATCTTAAATTCCTATGCTTGTGTTGTAGATCTAAAGGAGCTTGACTTGACTGGAAATTTGCTCTTCAACTGGAAGGTGTGTTTTTGTACATTTTATAGTGTGTATGTGTGGCTTCAAGTATAATTGTCATTCTAAAATCTCTTTATTAGTAAAAGCTGCTTGTTCTTCATAACCTGTATATCTTTTTTGAAATGATCTTTCCTTGCAGGATGTTGGTACCATCTGTGAGCAGTTACCAGCTCTTGCAGCTCTCAATTTGTCTAACAATTTAATGTCAAAGGATGTTACTGGACTGCCACAACTAAAAGGCATCCGCATTTTAGTTTTAAATGGTATTGGTATAAATTGGATGCAGGTATGGTATCTCCCTGCCTGCTTCCCACCTTTTGCTTTTCATGATATTCCTCATACTTCATTTGTGGAACACCATCTTTTTTGATATGGCAGGTTGAAATCCTGAAGCATTCTTTTCCTGCAATTGAAGAGCTACATCTTATGGGAAATGGCATAAGTGAAATAACGGTAGTGCTTGTTGAATATCTTAATATGTTGCTGTAATTTTAGTTGCAATAAATATTTTTATATGTACATAAGTCTGCAAATAATCTTCCAATCCTGTATGATTATCTGAAGAATGGATGCCAAAATTTATTGTTTCTTCTTTTTTGAACCAAATTTTTTATTTCATTGTGAGTGAACGTGGTTTTTGGACAGCAGTGAGGGTATAGAAAGAAAAAATGACGAAAATTTCTGATTTATAGCTTGCTTTGTGCTATCTGAGATTTATCACCTTTTCTGTAGATTCTTAAATTAGCTGCCCATCTATGCCTTCCTCTAAAATTTTGTGTTTCTATGATCTGACTTATGTGTACTACGTTGGATTTATGCTGCTCCTGAGTACTGAACTATTTATGTTTATCCTGCTGAATATCAGACATTTACTTTTGAAGTCACCATTAGCTAAATTATAAGTACTATCTAATATGTATTAATTTGTGGAGAAAAATAGTACAAAGAGCTTTTATTATTTTGGAAAACAGATAAGATGTGTCACCTATAGTCCTACTTTGGTCACACTGCAGAACCCTAATTTTAAGTGAGATATTTTTTAAAATTTTCTTTAATGGCTTTCACTGCTCATTTAACTTTTAGTACCGATTTTGTTGTTAAGTTTATGTGACATAGATCCCGTACTTGGCATCCATTATATGTTAATACAACCTGTCGAGGTGGCAAAGAAACCAAAAGAAAAAAAAAAAAAAAGAAAAAAATGTTCAGGAAGGAGAATAAGGAAATCCAGGCCAGAACATTTTTTTAGTTGTGTGGGAAAAATGATGAGGAATTGAATTATTGGTCAATTGGTCTTACTTGCCAGGGAGGATAGATTGACACACATTTCAGGGAAGTGGTCTTTATATAGTAGACTCTTTTATGGGATTTGAAAATACCCCCAGAAAATAGTGGATGAATCTGGTGGGCTTAAAATAACACCTTGGATGCCCTTCTTATTTTTTCCGAAGTGGTTTGCAGGAAAGAGCACTTGATTTATATTTGTAAGAAGTCAACAGCTATTTCTGGAAATTATATCCATCATCCCTATTTCATAAGACTTATTGTTTCGTCAATATCTCAGTAGAAATCCTAGTGTGAAAATGACAGTCATAGATGTTTATAATGTATCCAGTACATGTTGGGTTAATTATCAGCAGAAGTAGAATGGGGTGTTGCAGTGATTTTAAGGATAACTATGGAGGAAACACTCTGGTACGAGTGATTTGAAATATACTGGAATATGCCAACACTTTTGTTTCTGGAAATACGTATTTTTTTTCTAAAGGAACAATAAATGTTTTTGATTTACTATTTTCTGTTCGTCTCTGCCTTTATGATCCAACCCAATTGTTGGTACCTTTCCCTAATTTAATTTCTCAATCTTACTGGCTGTTCTGTTGAGTGGCTCTATTTCTATTTCACTCTCTGGCTTGCAGCCAATGTCATCACCGATTGTTCAAGGATTTGATTCCTTGCGGCTTCTGAACTTGGAAGATAACTGTATAGCTGAATGGAGTGAAATCGTAAAGCTTTGCCAGCTGAGAAGGTTAGAGAGAACCTTCTGCTTTTCTATCAAGAAATTTTAGCATAATTTTTTTTTTTGGAGTTGTGGCAATTGTTATAACATGGTTTTACTTCCAGTTTAGAGCAACTTTATTTGAACAAGAACACATTGAATTGCATCTTTTATCCCAACAATGATACAATTATTGAACTGCTTGGAGCTCATGAATCTCATGAGAAAAGCTGTATGCCATTTCATAATTTGCGCTGCCTTCTTCTGGGTAATTTGCAAAAACTCCCTATGATTTCTCATTACTTCTTTTTGTTAGGGCTATTTTCTGATTTTTGCTTTCTCAATTTTTGCTTCAGGAAGTAATAAAATTGAGGATCTGGCTTCGGTTGACTCACTGACTTCATTTCCTAAGTTGACGGTAACATTATTGTTGTGAATCTTCCATCAAATAACATACTACTGCTTTTATTATATCCATCAATAATTGGGTTCTTGTAGTGAAAATGTCTATGCAAAGGGTAGGTCATGCATCTGGACTATATTCCAAAATTTCATAGGTCTGTGAATGGCTTCTGTTCTGATTACTCCTCTTTTATTACATTGAAGGATGTCAGACTTTCTGAAAACCCTGTATCTGAACCAGGAAGGGGTGGTATCCCAAGGTTTGTAATAATTGCACGATTAGCAAAGATTGAAATGCTAAATGGGAGTGAGGTAAATTCTTGAACTTTCAGGTGATCCACGTTTTTCCTTCTTTGCAAATATATGATGTAGTCTTATCGAATACACCTTTCAGGTAAGCCCTCGTGAAAGGAAGGAATCTGAGATTCGGTAAATATTCTCATTAAGTGCCAGTCCATTTGTCAACTCGTATTTCTCATGATTTATGACTGCAAAATCATAGATGTTACTGCTGACGAACAAGAAAACTTGTATATCAATGTTATCTGACCATGAAGCTCATTGCAGATGATTTAATATTGATTATAATACAGAATCTTTCTTGCAGGTATGTCCGCTTAGTTATGTCAAAGTTACGTGACAATCCGGAAGAAATTAAGCAGCTGCATCCCCGGTAATTACTAAACTCCCAAAAACGTGATGGCAGTTTCTCTCCATTTGTAAATAGCTAATGATGTTCTTCCTGATTATTGTGGACTTGAATTTAATTACAGGTTTAATGAGCTTAAGAATTTCCATGGTATTGAGGATGAAAGGCCATCACTCGGAGCAGCAGGCCCTCAAAAAATGGCATCAGGACTTCTTTGTATGGATCTTAGAATTTTTTATCTTTTGCTTTTATGGACTCCTAGTATTATCACTCATATGGAATACATAAATATGCAGCTATCACTCTAAAATGTGTGGGTGCATCGATGGGTGAGAAGCCCCCATTGACGAAGAAATTGCCAGCCACTACCACGGTTAGTTTCCCAACTCTTTTTCTAGAACTACCTATCTAGCTCGCTTTACACACACACACACACATACACACACACACACACACTTTTTAAGACTTACATTTAAAATACTTCTTTCATTTTAGGTTGGCAAGCTTAAGATTCTTTGTGAAAGCTTTTTGAAGTTGAAGTCTATCAAGCCAAAATTATTTCTTCAGGAAGAGGTTTGTCTCTGTAATCACTTGATTGAATCTTAATGGTTATAAATGCCCTAGCATTGTGACTAAGGAGAAGAGGATGTTGCAAATGGTGTCTGCTACTTTGTTCTTGGTCATTCTAAATAGTTTTTTACTTGATTGTGAGAATTCACTTGGCTAAACCTTTGAGATGATGGCTCTTCTGACTCGTGTTTTCCTGCTTGTCCTGGATACTTCTTCTATAGCTTGAGTACTCTATAATCCAGAAAGTGCACACTCAAAAATAAAGTTTTCTAGCAAGGTAGATACTTTATATTGCTGGTAAGTAACTGTGTCTTTCAATTTATAGGGTTCCCCTTTACCATTGTTGCTTGACGATGAAATGGCATCTTTAATGGACCTTGGAATTGGCAACGAGTCTAGGATCCTGGTAGATGAAGAGGGTTGACAAAACCACACCTGCAAAAGTTCTATAATATCTACTGATACGAAGGTTTCAATGTCAACAAGGTGCCACTCAGCATCGCATCTTTTCTCATTTGCGCAACATTTCCTTGATATCCTATTTTTCCTACTACATATGCTCTTGACTTATTTATTTATTTATTTTTTTATCTGCTGTCCATCAAATTTTCGTGGATGTGTGTTATGCTGCCCAGTCATTAAGCTGATATGGGATTTGGATTCCTTCACTGGAAGAGTGTTGTCCGGCGTCATGATGGGCAAATCTTCACAAAACAGCAGTTAAAGGAGACCATAAATACTTCACTTTTGAATGTAGCGCTTATCTTTTGGCTAAGTTTGGATGTTCAAATTGTTATCAATTTATAAGCGTGTGTATTGTTTGATAGGCCATGGGCTCCTTGAAAGTGATTGGTATAATCTGTGAAGTGTCATCAAGCTTATGAAAGTTTGAACATTGTGATTTAATCCTATCAAATTGGAGGGATTTTTTAATTTTATGGCAAAAAAATGGAATAATTTACTCAAATGTACTTGAAGAATTTGGGAGTATTGAATCTTAGTCATGTATTTTCTTCAAATAAGCAAGTGTATGTTCAAGTAAAATTTATGGCTTTTCTTTTGTGTTTTTTCATAGATAGAGATTGAACATTACCCTTTTCTTTGAGCAAGATTAAAATTCTAAATCTCTTTTATTACAACAATTTTTTTTAATCAATTAAATTAATTAGTGTTCACTGATATTTTATTTATTTTAGTAAAAACTCTTTTAAAAATCTCTTCAAAGTAATGTTATATGAATCATCAAATAGTAATTATAGTTTGAATTACTCATAATTTCCAAGCTAACCCTTTCCAAATTATACAACAGTAGGTATATTTGTAGTTTGAATGACTCATAAATAAATAAATAAAATTTATCCAATATAAATAAAGTAATTTATGCCTATATATTAGAATTTAGAACCATTTTCATGCCATATATAAGAATTAGTTTTTCTTCTATTAAATCCAGTGGCCCATTAATTACTGTATTACTCAGCAATTCAGTTATTCATCCAAATTGTATTTCAGAAGAGAAAAAAAAAAATCTTAAAATTCTAGTACTTTCCTGTTAACCAAACAGAAACAGTGCACCAAATCTTCCAAACAGCATATTAATATTTTTTCAGAAAAATCGCCCCCCTAAAACCCAATAAAATTCTGCTTTCAAATCCTTATTTTTTTGCCATTTCATCAACGAAATGATGTTGGCTTCTTCAACAGTCCCAATAATTCACTGCAGCATCAAGTTTCCATGTCTTCAATACGTAGTTTTAAACGCCGCAGCTATAGTGCCCAGAAGAAGAAAGCCGGCAACTGCCTCCTCATATCACTTTAACTTTCGTCATGGTTCGTTTTTCTTCAAGCCGAAATCATGTTCTATCCGTACAGTACTTGCGGCTGTCAGTAATGGGGATGGTGCGGCTGATGATACCACGCAGCAATCTTCTGCTGTTGTACGTTTATTCTGTCCGTTTCCTGCTTGTATTTGTTTATTTACTTGCTTTTTTTATATTTTTTTTTGGGATTATTGATTACTGGAGATTCTATGATTTTTAGGGAAGCATTTTTAAGCCAATGCTTGACTTGTGATAGTTCAGTTTATAGCGATAATGGATTCTTTACGTGGAGGAAATTGAATTTCTGGGGATTGAATGATGGTTTTTGATTGGAATTATATCATGGGTCTATTATTATTTTATGGAGTTAAAAGAAAGATGGCAATTGTTAGTTTCTCTTGTATTTTCTGTATTTTTCCAATGTGATTATGTTTTAGTGCAGCAGAGACAATTAAAGTTGTTCATCTTATTTTGAGGCAAACACTTTTTTGAGCACCATATTTCACGAAACTGTTATGAAAAAAATTAAGCCCTCATTATGAGTTGTTGAAAAAGATTGAAAAAAGTTGCCTACTGAATTTTAGTTAGTCATGCCTGAAGAAGGTTTAAAAAATAATGTTTTGACTCTGATTTGAGTTCAGTTTGAAGTACTATGTACTTATTTTTGTTATTTTGTGAATTCGGATAGACTCGTTTGGTTTCAGTTTGAGTTCTATAGTACTTTCTGATTCCAGATAAGGCCTGCTGCGAAAGTAGGTGGATGTTATCAGTATTGTTACAGTTGATATGGGTTATTGCATTGTGGTAAATCCCCAATTCATGCTCTCCTTTTTCTCTCTGTTAGTAAGCTGAACCATTTGTGCAATATCCCAAATAATTTTAACATGATAAACTTTTATGGTATGATCTTTCTGTTATTTTCTCTGGATCATTGATTTGTTCAAAGGTTGTGGGTCTTATGCAATATCCAGTGCTTTTATGTTTTTGTTGATGGTGCTATTCTTACTAGTTCCGTGCTATCTGTTCAAGCTACATGATGATGCAGCTTGTCACTTTGATTTCAGGATATTAAAGAAATAAACGATAGCTCTTCCACTTTTGGTGACAGTTATGTTGCCCTGTTCGTTCGGATGCTTGGTCTGGACTATGATCCACTTGACAGAGAACAAGCAATAGTGGCCCTATGGAAATACTCACTAGGCGGAAAGAAGTGTGTTGATACAGTCATGCAATTTAGCGGCTGCATAAATCTCACCATTAACCTTCTTAAGTCAGAGTCTAGTGCCACATGTGAAGCAGCTGCTGGCCTTTTACGATCAATATCTTCAATTAATGTGTACAGAGACTCTGTAGCAGCAAGTGGAGCAATAGAAGAGATTATGGGATTGCTGAATCGACCTTGCTTAACTTCTGAGGTATAGGAGAGGTATCTTATCGTTGGAATTTCTCTCTCTACATTTCCTGGTTTTTGGAAATTGAAGCATATCTGAACTTATGTCTGCAGGTGAAGGAGCAGAGTATATGTGCTTTGTGGAACTTATCTGTTGATGAGAAGCTGAGATTGAAGATTGCAAATACTGATATTTTGCCATTACTTGTTAAGTCTCTGGAAGATGAGGACATTAAAGTGAAGGAAGCAGCTGGAGGAGTTCTGGCAAATTTGGCATTAAGCCATTCTAATCACAGCACACTGGTTGAAGCAGGTGTTATTCCAAAATTGGTAAGACAATGTTTCCTTTGGATAGCAGTGAAGGTTGATTTCAGGAACTGAATGAACTTTTCTTAAAGAACAACTTATTTGGTAGATTTTCCCTTTAATGACATTTAAATTACAGCAAGTAAATAAATAAAAAAAGAAGTTATATTAAGGAAAAAAGAAAGAAAAATGGAAAATTGAGGTTGGGGTTCACGAATTACAACAACTGGCTTCTTGGTTTTGCATGATTTGTATGAAGCTTCTGTTATGTTTGCAATATGTGAGAGACAGCATCTGTAATTGGACTGACGACTTTCACACAGGCCTCCACATCTCATAATTATACAAACAAAGGGAGTTTTAAAGAGTAAGTGTGAAATGTACAAGTGTTTGGTTAGATAATACAAATGTCCACATTATGCTAAGATGATTTTGACTTTTTAGCTGTTCTCAATAGCTTCCCAAAGAGTAGTCTAAGATAATATAATTGAAATCAGTGCCAAGGGGTGGGTCAAATAGTATGAGTTGGTTTTGAACTATGGGTCTAAGGTTCAAATCACCAATGGCACCCATTGTGGGCATTATGCTCCATGACTTTCACAAGTACCCAAGTCAAAGGGGGTTTGTTTGTAGTTCTCATTTTGAAACTTGGTGGCCACATCTAAGGGTTTCTGGTATATCTAATAAAAGAATGATATAATTGAAGTCTTGTATGGGAGGGATATTTTCAATTTTTGACTGGTAACAATCATGTTAAGAGATGTGGGAGTTTGATGTAGACCTCTGGCATTTTTCTTTTAAGATTATGAGTTAAAATATAAATATATCTTATTTGGAGTTCAACTATTACACTTGTTCTCCATTTTGGATTGAATTCTATCAATTGATGAATAAGTATACAATTAGGGTATGTTTGGACACCTTGTGGAGAGCGGTGCATGGGCTCATTTCCATAGATTTCGGGCCATGTAAGCATCTCTATGGTTGGGTTTGTTTCAAAATTTTTTCCTTATTTGCAGACTGCAATAATACTTTCATTGACTGCCGCAGAATAAGTTGGGTGAACTTGTAGACAAATTACATATTAAAGTTTTAGAAGAATTATTATTTCAATGGAATATCTTGAGATACCTGTGCTTTAAAAATCAATCATAACAATGTAGGCAAATTATCTTGGATACTTTCTGCAGGCAAAGCTCTTAAAAACTGACGAGGAAGGATCCAAAGTCATCGGAAAGGAAGCGAGAAATGCATTGATTGAACTTGCTAAGGATGACTATTATAGAATTCTAATTATTGAGGAAGGTCTGGTTCCTGTCCCCCTGATTGGTGCAGCTGCATATAAGTCCTTCAGACCTGAATTGCATTCATGGCCTAGTTTACCAGATGGTACTGAGATTGAACGGAGTTCACAAGGGCCTTCCAGGTATGGTGCCAATGAATTACTCCTTGGATTAAATATTAGTGACAAGAATGTGAACATTGAGAAAGCCAAGATGAATGCAATGGTTGGACGGGCAAAGCAGCACTTTCTTGCTCGTATTGGGGCCATAGAATCAGAAGATGGAAGGAAACCACAATCTGAATTTCCCACTGATCGGCAGCTAACAATTTTGCCATGGATAGATGGCGTGGCTCGATTAGTTTTGATTCTTGGACTCGAAGATGAAAGGGCAGTATCAAGAGCTGCAGAGTCAATTGCCGATGCATCTATTAATGAACATATGCGGATTTCATTCAAGGAAGCTGGAGCTATTAAGCGTTTGGTTCAGCTTTTGGAGCATAATAGTGATGTGGTCCGATTGGCTGTAACACATGCTTTGGAAAGACTGTCTGTCAGGTACATTTATTTTTATAATCTAAATATTATATTCTGGGTGATTGGCATGCCATACTTCATAAGTAACATTTTTCATCACTATCTTGATGCAGTCACGGTGTTTGCCAGACTATGGAAGCTGAAGGAGTGATACATCCTTTGGTAAATACTCTAAAGCACGTGGGCAACTCTGAAAACTTGATGGAAAAGGTCTCTCCTTGTTGTTTTTGTCTGCATGCGAACTTTCTGAACATTGATTTGAACTTCATGTTGATGAACTTCTACTCTCATTGCAATGCAGACATTGGATATACTTGGTCGTATCTTAGACCCAAGTAAAGAAATGAAATCAAAGGTTGGTTAGTCCTTTCTTGCAGCATATAGTCATAACATGTTTTTAGTATTCTGTAATCGTACGCTTACCTTGCATGTTGATGCATTCCAGTTTTATGATGGACCGGTTAATGGAACAAAAAAGGGATTGGATGCTGCAAAAAGCCTTGATGTTTCTACAGAATTAACTGGAAATATGTCCAATTTACCTGTATCAGAAACCAATTCCAGGTTTTTTCTTCTTCTTTCTTTTCATTTTTTTCCTTTTGCTGCCATACATTTTTCAGACTGCTCTTTTCTTATTACCATCACCTTATCTTTCCTCTCCATAATCCTATTCTGTTCTGCTGGTTGTTATTATTTGTTGCTAAATGATTGCTAACTCTTCACCAGATAAGAATACAAACATAGGGAGCAAAATTTAATTATTTTCGTAGTAGGTCTCCTGCAGCAGGTTGTAAGAAGCTTGATAGTTTTGTCTAGAAGAGGAGCATGCAATTTTCATGCTTGATTGTTAAACAAAAACAAACAATATCTTGTTGTAATGTTGGCCTTCAATGCCCATTCTTTAGAGACAAAGAAGTGATTTGAACTTTCTGCAGAAAACACTGTTGATTGGATGCCATTTTTTGAGAAGGTGTTATTTTGTGTGCATGAGCCAAGGCAAGTTTTGTGTTTGACTTGTGATTTATTGTTGTAGTTGGGTATTTAAGTTTTGAATAAAAAAAATTCTGCTTGGTGTTAGTTGTGCTGATCACCTACTCATCCCTTGAAACCTGTATAGGAAAGAAGTTCTGGACTCTGCCTTCGTTGATTGCCTGGTTGGAATTATGAAGACCTCGTATCCAAATCTACAGAGAAAAGCGGCTTCAATCCTTGAGTTCATATCAGTTATTGACCCAAGTATGGATACAATTACTTCAGTGGATGTTGAATCTGGTTTGGGTGCCATTTTCCAACAAAAGGCTTTGGAAGGTATAGGACCACTCCTTTCGCTGCGAGACTTAATTTTTCCCCTATCATAAAACCTCCACGAGTTCAACCTGTTAGTTCGCCGATGGTACAAAGCTGGCATGCTTGCTCTATTTACCCAAACATTGCCATTTTATAATAAAATTTGTAGGGTTAAATTCCATGTGATATAATCTTGCTTATGGTCAAATGAGGGTTATTTCTATTAACAAATTATTGAATCAATGCTTGCATTACTGTAGGGAACCTTGAGCAACAAAATTAAATTGAAGTACACCTTATAGCACAATTTTTACTTTGAAATTATAGTGGTGTCAATGTGTAAAATAATGGATATATTGCCATTGTATGGAGTAATATTTCATGGGTATGTGATTGTTCCAGCTGTTTCATATTTGGTATTTAAGCTTGTTTTGGACATACTGCAGATACAGAATCTGATATTGAAGGTCAGCAGCCAGAAAAGTATGCCCTTGATGTCGAAGAAGCTTGTCTTGCAATCTCTGCAGGATCCCGGTTACTGACAAAATTGCTCGATTCTAAGCAGTTCTGCGAAACCATAAATTCCTCCCACTTCACTAAATTGCTTCGGAAAATCCTCAAGTCAAATGTTCCTCTTCACTACAAAGATTGGGTTGCTGCTTGCCTAGTTAAGTTGAGCTGCCTGGCTGGCCCTAACCTAGATTTGGAGAATCCAATCAACATGGAAGTAATTGTTTACGAGACAATTCCAAGACTTGTTGAGCAGATGAAATCGTCTCTCTCTCCGGAAGCACGGGAAACTGCAGTTGTCCAACTGAACAGGATAATCTCTGAAGGGGTGGTAGATTCTACTCGAGCTGTTGCTTCAGGAGGAGGAATATTTCCGTTGGTAAAGCTGATAGAAGAAGGGAGTGATAGGGCTGTGGAAGCAGGGTTAGCAATACTGTATAACCTGAGCATGGACAGTGAAAATCATTCAACAATTATAGCTGCTGGAGCAGTTCCAGCTTTGAGGAGAATTGTTCTATCACAAAGACCACATTGGACAAAAGCACTGCGTTTGCTGAGGAATTTACCCATATGATGAACTAGAGTACACATACTTAATTGACCAGACAGACGAAAACCAGTAGTAGTTATGATGAGACATTGGGTAAATGATGTAATTCACCTTTGCTTTACTCTACATCCATTTTCCTTTTACGATTTTGATGATCTAAAATGAAATAACATTTCACTTCCTATTGTTTTCAGTTTGATTTCTCTTTTCCTGTTTAGGCCATGTTTGGAATCAGGTGTGATTTTTAAGTCACAATTAACTATTCAATAGCTGTGAATGGTTAATTGTTTGAAATGTAAGTGGACAGAATGATTAATATTTTAATTAGTATGTTTCCTTAGTTGAATATAACGGTTATAAACAACATTTAGTTTAATTTATGTATTAAATTATGTAATTTCAAATATAATCTTAATTATTTTTAAATTAATTTAGGAGAGGTTAATGAAATTTTCTGTAGTGCTCTCACACAATGTTAGAAAGGTTTAATCATTCTCCTAATTATTTTCTTAAGCTAAATGTTAATGATTAACTCTTAGGTTTAAAGCTTAAGAGCTTGTAGCTTGTGCTACAAAATGTTGTACCTCAAATCTTATCCTCTCCCACTTGGAAAAATGTCCTTACGTTCTGAAGATATTTCCACTTCAAGAAAGGAAACCGGAGAACTACCAGACGCAGAAGCAGAAACCAAGGCTACACCATCACCATGTCTTGTTTATCCTCCTTCCAATACATAACTCGAGCTTCTCTTACAGACAATAATACTTCTTCTTCGACTTCTGCTAAGCCTCCAATGTCTGAAACAAAGCAAACGAAAATCCCCAGAAAGAACCAACGACAAATTCATTTGCCCATGCAGAAGCAGAAGCACAAGTCACCACTGCGACAACAGCTCTCTATCATGCAAATCGAACGCGCACTCGGTGCTGGCACGTTTCGTGATGCTGAACCCAAGTATGTTTCTTTGATTCTTTCTTGATTGTGAACTGAGGAAGCACTTGACAAGATAGTGCTTTTTGCAGGATGCTGTTCAACCAAAAGTGCTCTCTCTAAAAGCACTTATAATGCAGTAGAAATGATTATCTGATCTTGTTTGATACTAATGTTTTCACACATTCAGATTTTGACGATTCTTCTATTGAAATGATAAGCAGGGATTTGGAGCAGAAAGACATTGTGTATTATGGAATTTTACCAGATTTTAGTCGTATATTCGAAGCACCAGTTCAGAAGCAGCTTCGTGAGACTGGAGAATGGCTTGCTACTAACACAGAAGAAAGGCTTCAATCATCCAGTATTAATATTCACTTTCCTTTATTTCGAATTCAAGAGTTTGGGAAATCATGAATGCTGATTTCACTATCTA
>CP135537.1:1081959-1106011 GCA_032402905.1 Khaya senegalensis
GTCCATTATCCCAAGACCTCCCTAAATTTTCAATATAATTTTTTAAAATTTAACTTTAAAATAAAGAATAAAAAATATTTTTTTGCCTAATAAGACCCCCTAGTTTAATTTTTCTAAAAAATTACTTAAATCTCTATTAGGGTAAATTATATCTACACCCTCAAAGTTTGGAATAAATGATAGTTTTAATCTCTTACCTTGAAAAACTGACATTCATACCCATATAAAATAATTATATTTATTTAATTAAATATAAATAATACAATAATTGAAAAACCCTAATGGTTAAGTTCGGTTGTCGGCAAGCCGAGTGAAGCTCGTGCGCAATCACTGTAAGGCCCTCACAATGCAATGTGCGGCTATGGCGTAGGCCACGCGGGGGCCACGCGGGGCCATCGCGCAGCCATGCTCGCCGCTAAGCTGGTTTGCGGTCATCGTTTTATTTTAATAAAAAATAAAAAGGAAAGAGAAAATATCAAGTATTTAATATTTATTTATTAATTATAATGTTTTTATTTTTTTCTTTCAAATTAATTTTGTTTTTTATATTATATTAAATAAATAAATAATAATAATAAAAAATTAATCATATTAGAAAATAAAAAAATGTTTAGAGAAACGTAAAATAACATTCAGATCACATTTTTAGAGGGTATATTGGTCACTATACAAGTCAAACTACCTTTTTAATGAACAAATCTAACGGAAAGGGGCACGAATGTTAGTTGTTCAAAGCAAAGGGTAAAAACTATCATTTACCCCAACTTAAGGGTGAAATTATCATTTACCCTTTGTGTTGTTTAAGTAAGTTATTTTTATTTTATTAACATTTTTCAATTAATATTATTTCTATTTTCAAAAAAGTGTGGGCTTATTTATAAAAAAAAATATAGACATATTTAATTTATATTATTTAGTTAATATTATTTTAATTTTATTTAAAAAATGACGGGTTAGTAAACTTACAAATTTCTTCAAATTTTTTTTAGAAAAGTTAAATTATGAAAGGTCATGTGGTATTGGGACAAGAATATTATTTTGTATTTTATATTTTTAATTTTTTTAAAAAAATTAGAGAGTTCTTGTACCAAAAAGGAACTCATATTTTCGTGTTTTGACACGAGTAAAATTCAAATATTAAACTTTTAATATAATTTTTTTAAAAAAATTACCAATTAAAATTGGCAACTATCCACAGACAAAATTTATACAGTGACACCAAAGATATAATTCACCATTCAATGAATATATAACCCCCACTGGGTTCTTTTTAGCATGGATGGTATTACAATCACTGCTGTGAAAGTGAAACATGTGCTTCTTCCTTTTTTGCATGTTTGAAGGTTAATCTTAATCATGATCTGTTTCTGATTCAGTGAACTCTTTGCTATATTTGTTATTTATGCATGCTTCTATCTTAGATTGGCTTCATCACTTTTCCACCTCTTTTTTTAGGTGTTTTAAACATAAAATTGATAAAATTGATTGAAATATATTATATAAATCTTAAATATTTTAATATGAAACATTAAATTTGAATTAATTAATGTAAAATATAAAAAATGTAAAAATTAAAATAATTGAAATATGACTTAAAATCTATAACATAAAAAAAATTAAAATAAAAACCTAAAATATTTGTAGAGTAAGTGACAGTGGTTTAGATTCTCAAAAGCCAAGGGGAGGAGGCAAAAAGCTAAAGAAAGAGTGAGGGAGGGAGGAGAATGTGAAAGAAACAGGGAGCAAAATAAAAAAGCAAAAGAAAAAAGAAAGTAAAGGGGGCTCATTTACATTTCATATCATAACCCCACCTCTTCAAACCGCTCTCAAATGATCATCATTACATTCACTACTCCTCCCTCCCCCATTTGTGTTCTTTCTTTTACTTGTACTTCTTTTATATTTGTTATTTATATGCATATATTTGAATATATATATATATATATATATATATATTTTTTATTTTTGTTTTTGTTATCTATATTAGTACTTTTGTTGTTCTCTGTGGTTACAACAGCTGGTTTTCATTAATTATTTGCTTTTCCATTAATCATAGAATCGTAGGTTTTATTTATTTGTTTATTTGAGGAATAAGCTTTCCTAATTGTGTTTTTAAATGCTAGCTTTGATTATCAAAATTAATTATATTAAACAGTGCGATAAAGTTTAATTTGAAAATCATTCTTGGAATTAAGACTGAACATCATCATCCATTGAGTCACCACTGAAAATTTTTTTATATTGATTATATATATCATTTTTTATTAAATATATATATAATTTTTAAAATTACTATTTAATATTAATATATACAAGACCAATGAGATATTATTGATATTTTAATAAAAATTAAAATAAAATATAAATTTAAGAATCAACATCATAGAATGGCATGGCAAAAGAGTTTATTTAGTTTCAAATAATTTTTATCTATTTTAAATTTTAAAATTTTTGTTTGAATAAAAAGAGTCTTTAGAATAATAATAATAATAATAATAAAACTTTTTCTTAGTGAACTTTTACTCTTTCAATTGTCATTTATATTCATGTTTACTGTTACAAACAACTCTATTAATTTGAATGTACCTATTAACATTAGACAAAGCCTAGAATCCCAATTTCAAGTTTATTATGACATATTTGAATACTTGTAAAAAGCAACAAATAATATATGCATGTAAATAAATGTAAACTTTAAAAAATAATAATTGCAGCCGTTTGCTTCATTTAAAATTGTATAACAAACAAAAAGTCCCCCAAGAGAAGCAATAGAATAGATGTTTGTAGGTCTCTATGACTGTGTCCTATCGATTTGGACAATTCAACAATTTTCTCAAGCATATCCCAATTCCCAACTCAAACTTTAATTCAGAAAAATTAAAACTTTTATGATTATTATGGCCCCTAAATGATAAATAAATGGATGCTTAATAATAAGATTTAAATTTGTATCATTATTGGGAATGAAGATATGGATGGACCCTTGTTTGATTATAATACCTACAAGATTAAGCAAAATAATAATAATAATAAAATACAAGATAATTTGTTGGAGAATGTATCTTTATGACCACGCGAACCGTGTGGCCAAACCCAAGGGACCCTCTTTTGATTAAGGCCAATATTATTAAAAGTCTTGATTTTTTTTTATTAATGGTCAAATTTGAAATTGTTTAATCAATCAATTAATTAATAAAAGATTCAAAACCCATATGGCACATAATTTTAGACTAAATTTTAAATTAAATTTAAAAAATTAGTTAGAAACTTTTATGTTACATTAACTTAGATCATCATAGAGAGAGTGGAATTATAATTTTTTTTTTAATTGACAGTGTGTTTAGAAATGATTATATAAAATCTATTTTTTGTTTGATAACGATTTAATATAATAAATTAGTGAATAAATACTCTTTCTAGAATATTTAGAAAATGTTTGAAAGTGTTTTAAATTTTATGCAATCAAATTTTAGATACTGAAAAATATTTTTATTTTTTTGGAAGATTATCTTTTAGGTGTTTTTTTTTTACTAAAAAAATATATTAACTAGTTAATAACTATTTTTATTATAATACGACAAATAATTTCAAATAAAAAATAATATAATTTTATTTTTAATATTTCAAACAATTAAATAAGAAATTTTGAAAATAACAGATGTTGTTCTTCTTGCCTTTAGCTTTGTGGTAGCCTTTTGTGAGGACACTCCTCAATTGTTCTTTTGGTCAAAAATTTAAAAGTTGAAAGTGGGTTTTAAATTGAAAGTGGGTTTTAAAAAACAAATTTAAAATCCAAGCCTTTAATTCACAAAATAAAACCTAACCACTAACATAAATTTTTTTCTTCTTGAGACATCAAAGTTCAAGATTCCCTACAATTCCAACAAAAGGAGCAAAAATTTTAATTTTATGGGTATGGTTAAAAGTAAAGAAGAGGGGAACAAAATTATCTTTAGTGGTTAAATTAAATAAACTTGGGATCCACAAATTTAAAAGCTAGTGGGGCAAAAATGAAACATTAAGGCATTGGTTTTTGTTTATTTAGACTAAAGCAAAAGTAATTTGGAGGGCCAAAACATAAATTTTGAGGTCCCTCCATAAAAGTAATTTGTTTGAATATTTTTAATAATCTTCTCAAAAAAAAAAAAAATCCGTGGCTCTTTTTTAATTTTCAAAGGGTTGGGTAATATAAACTAATGAGATTATAAAATCCTATATAACTACTAAATATTTTGATGAATTTATTTCATCATGCATGTTTAAATTTATACATATAAAAGAAAAAAAAAAGAGATACTTTTAAAAATGTGTGCTATAAGAGATATTTGTTAGAGAAAATAAAATAAAAATTAATCGTATTATTCATTGATATCAAACTTTTATTTTCACAAAATTTAAAAAAATAAAAAAATTCTTTAATTTAGACATCTAGAATTAATGAAATTATAAGTATTATATTTAAAAATTTGTTATGAAAACATATTATTTATATTTAATAAAATAATTATTATTTATATTTAATGGGAAGCTTCAACTATCTTTATAATTAATTATTTAAAGTTAAGTTGGGGATCAAATTTATTTTACATTAATTATATTAAAATTGAGTGTGAATCTATTTTTCTTTTAATTTATAATCTTATCTTTTAAATATTAACATGTATCATGCTTCATTTTTAAAAATATTAAAATAATAAATATTAGTATTCTTAATTTAGTTGATTAAATTTCTTAAAATATTAAAAAAATAAAATTTTCCTTAAGGTATTAAGGATGATTTTTTTTTTCTATATTGTATATTGTATTAAAAAATTTAAAAATTGTCGAGAAAATGTATTAAAATCATAATTTTATGGTTGAATTCAAATTTAATATTTTAAGAAATGAAGATGGAAACGAAGCGGATGGATAGGGCGGTGCAGCCTCTGGCCTACTTTCTACCTTCTCAAGCCATCAAACATCAAAAAGGGAATGCCCGAATTTTATTGATTTCAAAGCAAGAAACCAATTAGAAATTCCAAATGTGATCATCCCATATCCAAAATAATAATAATAATAATAATAAAATTTGAATTTCTTATGCAATTTTTTGGTCAATTTATTAAAAATCACGCAATTATGACTTAAAATTATAATTTTATAGGTATATAAAATAAATAAAAAAAAAAGGCACTCAGCCTATGTTCATATTTGATTTAGAAAATTTTTTTTCCTTAAATTTTTATTCATAAAATTCTTAGTGTTAATATTCGAGACCTTTCATTTATTAATTTATTTAATTGTTCTATAAAATTAGTATTTCATATTATAACACTATTGATACATATTTGACATTAACTTATTTTAAAAAAATTTAAAGTTATATTTATTAACAAAATTATAAACAATACATAATTAAAATTAAAACAAAGTTATCATTCAAAGAATCTTTAGAGCTCATTAATAAACCACTTAGAATTAACCATCAATTAGAACCTTAATATTCCCCCCTCTAAGTTTAAAGATAGCTCACATCAAAAGAAGAGCACCCAATGATGCCATGCTAAGCAAGCAAAAAATAAGATGACTTGATTTGGTTGCAAAATCTAAATTACACCCACATTGGAATTTCTTAATTTTTACTTTTAGGATAAAAAAATAATATTTTTTTTAAAAAAATGAATTATGAAATCAAAAGCAGCAAAAGCTTAATGAGAAACAGACTTGCATAATGAGGAGGAGCATCTGGCATCCTGATTGGGCCCCATACTTTGCTTTGAGGGGGGCCACCAACTCATTTTTGATGGTTTGTGGGTCCACAATTTCCCTGCTGTGGCATGGGCATAAATGTTGAATACATATTGGGGTTTGAGATTATGAATTCAAATACAAACATTTTAGAATTTATTTATTTTATTTTTCTTAATTAGATGGATTTAGATTCTAAGAACAGATTTCTTCCCATCAATCCAGTATAATCTATCACTTGTTGAATTTCAATGGTTAATTGACGCTGTCAAATCAAAAGATTATTAAATAGTAAAATAAATAAATAAAATAAATAAAAATACTTTCAAAAAACATTCTTTTATTTTGGGTGACTCAAATTATTCTGTTGAAGTCTTGAATGGCTGCATTCCAATTCAAACTGCCCTGTTTTCAGTCTAAATAAAACCACTTGCTCCGTCTACTTCTTCTCTGTTCTCTTTCTCTCTCTATCTTTCTCTTTCCCATCTCCTTCTTATTCTCTGATTGCTTTACCTTGGTCCTTTCTTCTATTACTGTTTCTCTGAAAACAGTATTAATATCTTCTTCTTTCTCTTTACATTCTGCAACTTCCTTTCTTTCTTCTCTCTGTATATAATCAGAAAACAAAGTTACAGTTTAATGGCAGCCAACAAGTTTGCTACCATGTTGCATAGAAACACCAACAAGATCACACTTATTCTAGTTTATGCATTTCTTGAATGGGTTCTCATCTTTTTCCTTCTCTTAAATTCTCTATTTTCTTATCTTCTCATCAAATATGCCGAATACTTTGGCCTGAAAAGGCCTTGTCTTTGGTGTTCTAGGCTTGATCATTTCTTTGACTCTACAAAGAATGAGAATTCTTATAGAGATCTTGTGTGTGATGATCATGCCAAGGAGATTTCTAAACTGGGATTTTGTTCGAATCATCGAAAACTATCTGAATCTCAAGATTTGTGTGATGATTGCTCGTCCTCATCGCAGCCTGAACTGTCGAAAGATTATGCTTTCTTTCCATGGATGAAGCAGATTGGTTTGATTCAAGGTGCTGGCGAAGTTGCTGTTGAAAATGGTGAGATGAATTCTAAATGTTCATGCTGTGGCGTGAGCTTGGAGAGAAATTTGTACCCTCCTTATCTCTTACTCAAGCCTTCTTGGGAGGTTTTGGATTATACCGAGAAAGGAAATTTGATCAAAGAAGATGCCGAGGAGGAAGATAGAATTAATGATGATGATGGTGGTCATTCTGATCAAAGCAGATCAGAGTTTGTTTTCGATCAACGTGAAGACGTACAGAGAATTGAAGAAAACAAAGAAATTCTGATTGAAGGAACAGAATTGGGGGAGGCAGCGAAGAATTATTCTGGTCCTGTTTCTAATGCTGATTGCAAAGATACTGTAACTAATGAAGATCAAAAAGTTGCTGCTGTTGTACAGACAGAGGAAGAGACAATCAAGGAAGAAAACTTGAATGTGTTGGTCACCGATCCATCTTCTGATCAGAGCGAAAATCAAGTTAAAAAGGAAACATCACCTGAAATTGCAACTAAGCATTTGGAGTTTTACATCGATGGAGATTACAGTAGTTTAATTCCTGTAGAATTGATGGATCGCACGAAAGCAGCAAAGAAGAAAAGTGGATATAAATTGAGTGAGGAAGATCAAGGAAATTGCGGAAGTGAAGATGTTATATTGGATTTCACCTTGCATGATGAAGCAGCACTGGCCAAATTACCTCCAATCCCTGAAAGCGAGGAGGAAATTGAGGATGCAGAGCTGGAGCCTGAAAATCATGAAATTAGTGAGAGTGAATGGTCTTCATTCATTCAAGCAGAAGTTGCAGAATCAATAGAGGAGCCTGAACAAATTGCTGTCGAACGAAGGAGTGAAAGCCCGTCTACAAGTGAAGGAGATGACGTTCAAGCAAGTGGTTCAGTGGCAACAGAAGATATGGAAGTAGATATTAATCAAGGTACATGTTTAATTTTATTGTTATAATTTTCCTTTACTGCTCTCTGCTGAAATTGGACTGTAAATTAAAAGCAATGTGTTGATATATGTAGAGTGTGATGATTTGCTCCAAATGCAAAATGACGAAAATGATGCTGAGATTTCGATAGGGACAGAGATTCCTGATCATGAACCAATTGATGACATTCCAACTCAAGAAGATCTTCCTTCATATCCATTCGCAGAAGAAGGTGTTTTCCCTAGTTCTTCCGAATTGCAGACGGATAATGATGGTCATGGTAAGCTACAATATCTTACATTATCATTTTTAGGAACTGACACGATTAGTTTTTTTTTTTTATTTTTTAATTTTTTCTAATATGAATTATATGTAACATTAGGTTTTGAGCAAACTGAGGATGATGTAGAATTTAAGATCATAGCAGTTGAGACAAAAGAAGAAGCTATCAAAAATCATTTATCCTCAACTTCAGAGGTTAATGAGGTTGAGGAAGAAAAAGTTCCTGATACACCAACTTCTACAGACAGTTTCCATCAACTGCACAAGAAATTGTTGCTACTTGACAGAAGAGAATCAGGAACAGAAGATTCTTTGGATGGAGGAAGTGTTATAAGTGACATTGATGCCGGAGATGGAGTATTTGCTGTCGAGAAGTTGAAATCAGCATTGAGAGCTGAGCGAAAAGCCTTAAATGCTTTATATGCTGAATTGGAAGAAGAGAGAAGTGCTTCAGCCATAGCAACAAACCAAACAATGGCTATGATAAATAGGCTTCAGGAAGAGAAGGCGGCCATGCAGATGGAAGCTTTGCAATACCAAAGAATGATGGAAGAACAATCTGAGTATGACCAAGAAGCTTTGCAGTTGTTGAATGAGCTTATGGTAAAGAGGGAAAAGGAGAAAGCTGAGATAGAAAAAGAGCTGGAAATATACCGCAAGAAAGTACAAGATTATGAGGCGAAAGAGAAAACACAGATGTTGAGGAGAAGAAGCAGGACTTCATCTGCTTGTTGCAGCAATGCTGAGGATAGTGATGGTTTATCTATTGATTTGAATCATGAAGTAAAAGAAGAGGATGGTTTCAACAACAGTGAAGAAAGTACTAACCAAAACACTCCTGCTGAAGCAGTGCTGTATTTGGAGGAATCACTGGCTAGTTTTGAAGAAGAAAGGCTGTTAATTCTAGAGCATCTCAAGGTTTTGGAAGAGAAGTTGTTTACATTAAATGATGAAGAGGAAGAGCAGCATTTCGAGGATATAAAACCAATTGATTATTTCTACAAAGAGAATGGCAATGGCCACTACAATGAGACTCGTGATTCTAATGGTGTTGCAGCAACAAATGGACATTTCAAAGAAATGAATGGAAAACATCATCAAGAGAGGAAAAATATTGGTGCAAAGGCAAAAACTCTTCTTCCTCTTTTTGATGCAATCGTCACTGAAACTGAAGATGGCATTTTGAACGGAAATGAACAAGATTATGATTCTGTTGCCTCACAAAATTCTCCTGTTACCAAGTTTGAACTAGATAAGCAAAGGGTTCCCATTGAAGAGGAAGTTGATCATGTCTACGAAAGGCTACAAGCACTCGAAGCCGATAGAGAGTTTCTAAAGCATTGCATTAGTTCTTTGAGAAAAGGAGATAAGGGCATATATCTTCTCCAAGAAATTTTACAGCATCTTCGCGATCTGAGAAACATAGAAATCCGGGCAAGAAACATAGCGGATGCTTCCTAGTGATCAGCATTGCTCACAAACTATATGCTAAAAGATTACAAGTATGCAATCCTCATTCTTGCTTCTTTTATAATCATTCTTGTTACATTTATATCTCGAACATTGTTTGCTGATTAAAGTTTTTGTGCTCGAAAAATCCAGATTGCTGTTCTGAAGTTCATTAACAGATGCAAATTCAGCGCAAGGAAAGCACAAACTCTGAATTGTTCAATCATACAAAGGCAACAAAAAACTTTTGAAGGGAAGTTCCTCAAATGGAGAGGGGAGCCTCAAGGTGGACTAAAACAAATGCGAAGTCTACCATTTTCTTTTCAATTTTGCTTTCAAATTTGATGATTTTGTGTAAAACAACCCAAAATTTTTTGTGGGTTAAACTCATCGAATCATTTCTTTCGAGGAAAAAGGGATGAGTTGATGAGGTTATGTGTGTGCAGAACATAGCCAAGCTGTCATATGTATTTTGTTGCGAGGGAGACAGAGAGAGAAACTCAAAAGGGCTAAAAAGCCTGGCGTACAAAATCTGTGAGTGATCCCACAAAGATTCCAATTGCCAGGTAAAATAGCATTTAGGCCGAATTTCTAGAGAACTAGAAGACTTTACTTTTTATTTTTTTAAATTTTTTTGGGGGAAAAAGGGAAAGGAGTAAGTAACTCTCTTTTGCTTTTTCTCTATCTTTTGAATCATAAGGGGTTTGTTTTTGTTTTTATTTTGAGAGGAAAAAGTTGTATACAACATGTATCCATCCATCTGTAAGTATATAAAGTGAGTGTTTGTTTATATTGTTTGTTCTTTTCTTTCATTTTTTTTTTATTTTAATAGTAGAAAATCCTAAATTTAAGACTTTTTTAACAAATAAAAAAATAAAATAGTTGAAACGAGCATATAAATTTAATAAATACATTTACAAATAAGAAAATTTGTAATTCTTACATAAATCCTACCACAAGGCATAAGGTATCCAATTAAGATAAATTTCAATAAATTTTATGATGATTTTTATATTATTTAATTTTTTTTTTCTAAATCTAAGCCGTAAATCTTAAGATTTAATTAAGAATAATAATTCTAATTGAACTTCTAAATTAAGCATACTTTACTTCTTATAAAAGTCTAATATGGTGGTAATCATAATGTCACACATATATAAATTAAATAACAACCTTATTCTAATTAAATTTTCAATGCATAAGATATGATATGATTTCTTGAACACACTTCATAAATACGTTACATGCATCATCAAAAGATTTTAAATATTTTATGCTTTTCATGTGCATTGTCAATGTCATATTATTCAAACTTTGACGAGAGCAAGCAGCCTTTGATTTCAATATAAGAAATTTAATTTATACAATCTTTTAATTTTTGGGTGGAAGAAGCAATAGCCAAGAGTCCTACATAAATTCTTAAAATATGACTCTCATTAATAAAAAAATATAAAAATTATATAATCTTATTATTTGATTAAAATTAAATTTAAACTCTTTATTTATTTTATATAATTAATTATGTGCTTCGCATTAATTAATTAATTTACTAAAATTTAGTTACAAAAAAGTAATACTATTGAAAAACTAATCTTCTCGAATTTTTAATTGTAAAATTTATAATTAAATCTTAATAATTAAGTTTTTCTATCAAAAAATTT
The DNA here is from genome assembly GCA_032402905.1 of Khaya senegalensis. Classification (NCBI taxonomy): domain Eukaryota; kingdom Viridiplantae; phylum Streptophyta; class Magnoliopsida; order Sapindales; family Meliaceae; genus Khaya; species Khaya senegalensis. The sequence continues at coordinate 1,093,048 of CP135537.1, forward strand.
TTAATAGACAACATAGTTAATTTATTTAATTTTTTTGGAATATCATTGATAGGAGGTAAAATTTGATTAACTTCATTTTTGAAAAATTCTTTTCTACACATGTAGCAATAACTGAAAAATAATTATTTCGCGACTTTAAATTATTCGACTATTATTAAAAAAAATCAAGATATTCGTGAATTTTAATAGTTTTTAGATTCAACATTTAAAAATAAATTAAAATAATAAAATTTAGTCATAAATTATTAAAAGGATTTAATTTATAGTATGTGTGTTAAAACATTTGATTAAGAAAAATAATGCTAAATTTAGTATTTTTTTAAAAATAAATAATGATTACAAAATATGTATAAACTGGTCATTAACTAAATTATGATATATATGACATGAAAATTTGTCTTTATAAGATTTAATTACTTGTTATTCTAATAACTTCTTCTCTCCTCTACACACACTCCATGTGAGATATATATATATTCTAAAAGCTAAATTAAACAACCCTTTACAAAAGGCTTTAATTTTTTTTCTTTTTCTAATCTTATATGATTTTTTTTTTGTGTACCATTAAAATTTTTTTTATCAAAAGAATTCCTAATCTTTGTTAAATTACATAACTCTCACATGATGTGAAAATTAAAGTTTAATTAATTTTTTTTAACTGAATATTATAGTTTGGGAACACATCTAGAGTTTATTGTTGATCCAAAAAAAAAAAAAAGTAGGCTACAATTAGTTAAATTTGAAATCCTAATTTTAGGCTACATTTTGGGGTCCCAATTGACCGCTTATGTCACCTATCCTCAAAGTCGGCTGCAAATGTCACCCATCCTCAAAGCCTGCTACAAATGTCGCCTATTCTCAAAGCAACCTTAGCAGCAGCTCAATTGGATTTGGGCTAAGCAAAGCTCGTGAATTCTATTATTTAAAAAATAAAAAAAAATTGTTTATACAAAAATAATAATGACCTATAGGCCTATTCGATACGGCCTATTAAAGTTTGAGCTTATGAACTATATTGAATTTACCTATTTTTAAGTGAATTCAGCCATTTCTAACCCACTATCCTGTATGGGTTTTAATTTGACAGACTAAACTGATCTATTTGACATCTCTAATTTGATTGAGATTAGGTAGTTTTAATTTTATTTGACTTGATAAAGGTTTTTCCCTTGTTCATATATCAAAGTTTTATTTCAAAAAATAAATAAAAATAAAATTATTATAAGAACAAATATCTTAGAATAGTTTGTCTAAGGGTAAATGAATGGGTTCTTTTAGCTTGAGATTATTAATTATATTAGTTACTTTTAATTGAAAGAAAAGAAAATACATCTTTTAAAATTTTGAATAATTTATTTATTTATTATTATTATTATAAAAATTAAATATGTTATATAATCTTTATTTTCAACTAAATTCACAAAATTAAATTATTAAACGAAATTTATGAAAGTATATTTAAAATTTGTAAGATTAAAATAAATTTTTGATTAAATTTTATAAATTTTTTTTTAATTAATGATAATTAATAAGATAGTTTGAGAAGATCTTAACATAGGCAATAAGAGGTGGGAACCTTTGACTAGGTTAAAATTCAAAGTGCCTTTAATGTTATATAAGAAAAATGTGTTTGAATGCCTAAAATTTTCAAGGAAGTTTGAAAAGGTCTTGGATTCTCTATGCAGAAGGGAAATTCGAAAGGAAGATGACAAAATATAATATTTTATTGTTCTAAGTGGTTAAGGATTCCTTCTAGCACTTGTATTATTTTCTAAGGGGAAAATGATTGCAGGTAATCTCTTATTTGGCATAGTAATAGTTTATTCTCTTTTTTATATATAAAAAATTAATTTTAATCTTTGTCATTTGTTGTTGTTGCTGTTGGTTTTTAAGAGTTTAATTGTTATTTATTTAAAACAAAAGGAGGAAAAATTTATACTAAATAAATTTTAAAAATTTTATAAGAAAATAATACATTTTCTAATTTTAAAAATTTTATAAATTTTTAACCCTTTAATTTTAAAAAATTAACATTTTAACTCTTAATTTATAATTTATTTTTAAAACTTGACCTCCTTAAATTTTATAATTTTATTATTTTAACTCTTCAAATTTTAAATTCTACTTCACTTCTTATCGTGATAATTTTAATTTTAAAATATAAAAAAATATAAAATTAATATATTATTTATAGATCAATTTATATAAATAAAATTTGTTTAAAAATTTGTATTAATTGTACTACAAAAATTATCATTTAAAAAAAAGATATTAAAAATAATTTTATGAATGTTGTCTACTTGTAAAATTGATTATTGCTAAAAAAAATAAAAATAAATTTAAAAATTTTAAACAATTGAACTTGAATTGATAATATAATATGATAAAGCACAAAAGAGACTAAACATTTGGTATTGATGGCATAATTAATTAAAATGTGGTAAAATTTATAAATAAAAGATTAAATTATCGTTATTTTAAATTGGACATTATTTAGTTATTATTTTTTAAAAAAAGTAAAAAATTAAATTTTTATTATGTCAAATTAAAAAGATAAATTGAGCAAGTTGTTGCAATAGTAACAAGGTGCAGCTCTTGATAGGATTCAAGTTTATTATTATTATTATTATCATTTTTTTAATTAGTGACAACATCAGTCCAGTCTTAATCTATAATTAATCAAATTTAGCTTAGAAAGGGTTGAGGGATATTGTCAAATGGATTAGTTTAATTTAAGACAACAAGTCATTTGTCTTTTTTCACAAAGTCACTGAAATCAATGGTTCTGTTACTATCAAATCCCACACCATGAGATTTCATTGGTTTTTTTTTTTTTCCTTTTTTTTTTAATTATTAATTAATTAAAATTTATATTTTTATTAATTAATTAATTACTCACTTTCATCTCTTATTAACGAGACAATAGGCATCCTTTGAGCAGTCAATTTCTTACAAATTAAAATTTTATTATTAGACTTAAATAATTAAAAACTACCCTTTCAAGCAACCTCCTCTATCATAATAATACTGTAAACAAAACACCATAATAACACTATTTCTAGCGTTGAATGCAAGCATTGTGATTTGCTTTGTTTTTATTATATTAATATGGTTATAATTTTGTTTGCTGAAATTTATATCAAATACTTGCTTTAATTTTATTTATCCAATTTTTTTTTATAGGTTCGATTTGAGAAAGCTTCTCAAAAAGAAGTTATTGTTGTAGTTTGTTATTTGTTTTTATTTAAAATTATTATTATTTCAACTTTCATACTATTTAAAAATTAAATTACCTTTTCTAAAATAGACTAAATCAAGTATAATTTGTTTATTAATGTAAACATTTCAAAGAAAAAAAATTATACATAGAAAGAGAATCCTTCTCTCCCAAGAACATTTACACTTCACAAAATATAAATTTCAATCAAAACAGTATTGTATCCACTTGAAAAATTAATATTTTATATTTATATTAAAGATTTTATTTTATTTATTTTATTTAACATAATATTTTAAAAAATTAATATTTATTTGTTTATTGGATGATTTGAAATTGATTAGAATTTAATAAGTTTTGAAGAAAACTCTTCAATTTCGAATCACCCAACCCTTCTTTTATAATCGTAATAGAATGAAAAATTAAGAAGAAAATTGAGTAAACAGAGTGCAAAAATGGCTCCTAATTAGGACTAATTAATTGTTTAAATGGAATGTATTGATTTTTGGCCTTGATTTTAATTTTCAAATTTCAATTCAACCATATTTGCTAATGTATTCAATTTGCATACGGCATCAAATTAGATGTTGTAGCTAATGAGTGCGACAACACCATCGTCTCTATTCTTTTTCACCAAGAAATTCCAATGTTAAATAGTAAATGGGGAATTGTTTTCTTCGCTTTGAAATTATATTATTTTCTCCATTCATCTCAGAAAGGGGGAATTGCATTGATATCAATAGGTCACCTTTTGAATTGTATGATTTCCTTCTTTATTTTCATGTAAAGTACAATAAAATACTGGTAATCTATAACAAAAAAATATTAATTTTAAAATAATTAAATATGATATAACTGTTGTAAAATAAAAAAATTAATAAATATTTATAAGTTTATATTTTTATTTTATAAATTTTATATTTTAGTTATCACTCATGCTTTAGATTAGTTCAAATCAATTTCAAAGCATACTAATTTGATTTTGATTTAAAAAAATTAAATCGATAAATATTAATTTAATTTTTAGTTTTAGTCAAATTATAAAATTTAAGTTAATATATTTTAAATTTTAAATTTTTATTATTTTACTTGTGTATCAAGGATCAATAAAATAAAAATATTATTTTAAAACCTGAGCCTAAATTATTGAATCGAATTATACTAAGTTGACATTTATTAATTTGATTCGATCCAATTTATCATCCATTATTGGTTTGAATTTTTTATTTCAACCTAAAACTAACTATTTTAAGTCAATTTGAAACTTAGACTAAATTTATATTAATTGACAATGCGTACACTCTAATCGTCATAATCATACTTAAAATTCGAAGCAAAGTTGAAAGTATTACAAAATATTTTTTCTTTATTTTTACGTCTTATTATACAGTAATTATAATTTAAAAATTACTACATTTTAACGCTAAACTAATTCTTAATCTATTTTATAATTTTTTCACAATAATTTAAATAACTCACACACAAAGTCACTTTTTTAAAAAAAAAAATTGCCAAGTTCTTATTTTTCAGACAATTTAATTATTATGTTCTTATGTTTCTTAATTAAACACGTGATAAGATTCGATTCATGGGTACAAATCCATAGCTAGACTAAGAAGTAGTTTGGTTGGAAGCACTTTCGTAAATCTTATTTTATAGTAGTTGCCAATTCACTTACGTTAATTGCCATTAGGTAACAAGCAAATACGGCTTTTAGAAAGCGCTTTTAAGCTGAGCTGATGGCTAATGAGTCCATTCGTTTTCGACATAAAATAAAATAATAATAATAAAACCAAGGAGATAAGTGCTTTCTGTTTGTTTCTGACGCAAGGCAATGAACGTGTCCTAATACAATTCGTTATCTCTTCAGAAAACGCATGCTTTTTTGGCTTGGTTTTTCTGCCGAAATTATTAAAATAAAATAAATACCAAATTGGTCAACCCGCGCCTGGGAGGTCAACACGTTATTTTCCCTTTGTCTAACGCAATTGCGTCGTTCATATCAGCTCCCACGGGAAAATAAAATCAAGAGAAACCTCAATTTCATCAAAATATCACAAAATCCCAATACAACTACCAACTTTTTTCTTCTTTCATTATCTCTAGTCTGAAAGTTCTTCAATTTTTTTCACAGATTTTCAGACACTGTGTTGTTTGAGAACTTGTAGTTATCAGACTTCTTTCGTTTTGAAACTTTCCATGAGCAGAGAAAGCCATGAACAAACCCAAGAAATTCTTTGGAGCTCTAGTGAGACCATTCAGTTTTGGTTCTAGCAAAGGTAAGAACAAAATCCAGATAGAGAAGTTCATTTTTTTTGGGCTGTATGTTATGAATTATGATCTGCTACTTGACTGATCATGGTATGATGAATTCTGTGATTTGATCAGAGGGAAAGAATGAAGAAGATTTGGAGAAGATTGCTGCTCGGGAACAGAGGCACTTTTCTTACGAAGCCTTAGTTTCTGCTACCAAAAATTTCAACTCTAGTAACAAGCTTGGTGAGGGAGGTTTTGGACCTGTCTACAAGGTAAAGATCTTATCGATTATCAAAATTGGGTTTTATTGGAATTTTAATTTCAGCTTGGTTGCAGAGAAAATTTTATGCAAAAAATTGATAAAATTCACTGTTGTCTCTACATTTCCTGCTTTGTTCCTTTTTTTTTTTTTTTTAAACATATAATTTATAAAATATTAAGTTATTTGATTTTGTGGGCATTGTTAATTGATTTATTCTTTGGTATGGAAATTGCAATGTTCTCAATAATTCTTTTTGCAAATTCTGTTTTACAAGTTATTGAAACTTCAGATACGCGCTTTTGAAGAAGAGAACAACTTGACCTAACATACCAACTCAATTTAACAACTGCTCGCAGACTTTATTCAAGAAAGGTCCCTTTTTTTTTTCCCATGGATTATCTCAAGAAATAAATGGCTGAAATTATTTAAAATTATGAATTTCTTTGCTCTATTGAGTGAAATGATTCTAGTAAGAAATTAATGGGAGAATGTACATCATCAATTAGCTTATACATGTATAATGTTGCTAATGGCTTTAACTAGAAATCTCATTCTTATCTGGAATTCAAATTCTGCATTATTATTATAAGAATCTAATAGGGAAATGAAAGTGCATTTGCCCTTGTGTATTTGTGTACACATTTGATTGATGAAAGCTTCTAATTTGATCTGTTGGATCCCCAACCTTCAAGAGGTGGAATTAAGTTGTTTTATTAGTAATTAAACAAGGCAATGAAGATGTGTGTGATTTCTGTTTACAGGGGAAGTTAGACGATGGGAGAGAAATTGCGGTGAAGAAGCTGTCTCATAGCTCGAAACAAGGTAAGAAGGAATTTGAGAATGAGGCCAAACTGTTGGCTCGTGTGCAGCACCGGAATGTGGTTAATCTGTTAGGCTATTGTGTCCATGGGACGGAGAAGCTACTGGTTTATGAGTATATCACTAACGAGAGTCTAGACAAGCTTCTTTTCAGTAAGTAGCTATTAATTCTTTTCGTTTCTCTCCTTTTTTTCTGTTTAATTGCATCATGTTAAGACCATTTAACTAGAGAATTTGGGCTTACTGAAAGTAGATCAATTTAATAGTGCCTCCATATTGGTGTTTCAAGTTCATATTAACCTGCTTCCATCTAGGTTTATAAATCTGAAAACCCTTCTATTTCTATGTTGGTATCCTTTGTAAATTTTGGAGATCAAATAAATTGCATGATCTCTCAAAATGCTCAAGCTTGAATCAAATTTTCTGAAGTTTCAGATGGAGGTTAATGTAGATAGGAAATAGACTGAATTTGTAAACAATTGGTCTCAGATTTCTAAGAGCAATTGAATTTTCTGAAGTTCCAGACTGAGGTTAATGTACATAGGAAATAGACTGAATTTGGTAAACAATTGGTCTCAGATTTCCTCTTCTTCTTTTTTGTTTATTCAGAAAATCTTAGCTACAATTTTTGGAGGTTATTCAAAAACTAATTAATATTAGTACGGCCTATTTCAGGTAGTTTGTTACCTTGTTTATAATTCAATTTTTAACTCTATTTGGTCCAGTCATAAAAGACATCGCCTTTAGCATATATACTTTTGCTAGACCGAAAAGACGTTGCTTGGCATAGATGAGTACGCAATCTTAGGTTGACAAGAATAGGTGGTGGCTGTATGCTTGTTGATCTTTTGAAAATCATCAAAGGTAGGATGAATTGGCAGAAATTCACCACAGAAATATTTATTTTTTATTGTGAAGACAGTCAGACCTTGAAAAAATAGCTACTTCAGTAATCAAACCCTTTAGGAAAATGAAAATATCATGTAATATTGAGATTCTGTTGACATTAATCACACACCCTGTTATGGTTAGAATTAATTTCTAAATTTAACAATCTCAACACCATCAGTTGCATCGATAGTCTTTTGTTTCTCTGTTTCTTGCAGCATAAATTTGTCTTCAAACTTTATTAAATCTACAGAAATCATATATGCAAATATGTTGAAGTTGTGGATGAGCTATTTCTGTGGAACTCAGTATAGGTTGATATTCCTTGAATATCTTGAATGTGCATAATCTGTTCAAACTTTTGTGATGAAGTTGCTATGAGTTCGCAGCCATTAAGTCATTTGATCTTTTTACTGGTAATGTTATGAGAAATGTAGAAAGGCTTTCTTTGGTGTTTCAGGATTCCATTAAGTTCTTCTTCCCTTTTTTTTATTTTTTGAGGTGCCAGATGGTTTGTGCCTATGTTTTTCTTTCCCCATTTCTTTTTGTGTCTTTAATTGCTTGCCGACCGTTCCAGCATCCTAGACTAGTGCCCATCATAATCAATTAAACATTTGATCTCCTTTCTTTTCTTTTTCTGCTTTACTTCTTACATCCAAAACATATTTCTCTTGCTTTAAACTTTTTGAGAGAGACCAGTTGTTAAGACATTGACAAATCTCTTTGTATAGTTTTATTTGAATTTGTATGCATCAAGTGACTGAATGTTCTAAAAATTTCAGCTCTTTGACCAATTCTATGCAAACTTACCTGGTACTTACCTGGTAGCTCCAGAGTTGAAAAGGCCACGAATTTCAACCCATGTGTTTGACACTAAGTTGATGAGCATAAAAAAAAAGAAAAAAGAGGAAAATAGCATGTCAGTTTCGTTTGTTACTTCTGTCAGCTCCAATCCAATATATGATGAATCAATTTGCTTTATAGTCATAGTAATTGCAGCTTTTATGATCTCTATACAGAATCCAAAAGAAGTTATGAACTCGATTGGAAGCGAAGGTTTGACATTATCACTGGTATTGCACGAGGATTGCTTTATCTTCACGAGGATTCACACAACTGCATCATCCACAGAGACATTAAGGCCAGCAATATATTACTTGACGATAAGTGGATGCCAAAGATTGCTGATTTTGGCATGGCCCGCCTCTACCCAGAAGATCAAACACATGTTAATACCCGTATTGCTGGTACCAAGTATGTTTTCAAGCATCCTCTTATAGTTTTTGTCTTGTCTAAGCACTTTGAATTATACAGTATTAACCTAAATGTAGGATTTTTAAAAATTTTATATGGATTCTCTTTAATAATTTGAAAACAGTGGATACATGGCACCAGAGTACGTCATGCACGGGCAGCTATCAGTTAAGGCAGACGTGTTTAGCTTTGGGGTTGTGATGTTAGAGCTCATCAGTGGACAGAGAAACTCGAACTTCAATTTAGATGTAGATGCACAGAGTCTTATCGATTGGGTAAGATCATAATCTGAACCATCTGTTCCCCTGGTGGAAATGAAAATATTATTTATGATGAACATGTAGATTTCCAGGAAAAAAAATTTTCTCCAAAATTAGTGGCCTAAGAAAATCAATTTTCAATTCGAGGCAGGGGAAGCAAGTTATGGTGCATAAGAGACATTTGCTAAGTTGCAATTTCACTGTTATTGTAGGCATATAAACTCTACAAAAAAGGCAAGAGCTTGGAGATTGTAGACCCCAGTTTAGCAACATCAGGTTCTCCTGACCAAATAGCCATGTGTATCCAAATAGGGTTGTTATGTACACAAGCTGACCCGAAGCTACGGCCAGTTATGCGACGTGTACTCGTGATGCTATCAAAGAAACCTAGCCCCGGCAGTATAGAAGAACCAAGTGGGCCTGGGGTTCCAGGTTCTAGATACAGAAGAGTTCGAAGACCGGCAGCATTGTTGTCGTCGAATGCCGGAAGTTCTGGTGAATCCTATTCCCGTATGTTTGATTCTAGCTTAAATACTGCTACTGCCACTGCTACTGCCTCTGCCTCCGCCTCCGCCTCCGCCTCCGCCTCTGCATCGACATCAACTCTAACTAGCCCGAGACGAGACCCAGGAAAACGGCCCATGGAGAGTTAGGGATATTATTATAGAAGAAAATTTTGTCATTCTTTTGTGTATATCTACGGAATTTCATTTCATTAGTAGAGAAGGATAAGCGTTTTCAAGTCATGGATAAATAATCCCACACAACTTTTGGTTTAATTTTATTCTGAGAGAAGGGAGTGTTCAAATTACGAATAAACCCTTCAGATGCATTGCACAACGATTCCAAGAGAGAATTACCTAGAAGATCAAAAAAAAAAATAAAACTCGAAATATAAATATATTAATTCCAATAACGTCATGCTACGTGACTTTTCGAATGATAATGGTGCCATTAAATTCATATGTGATCAAACCTTTATAATAAGGTATTTGAGAATAGAGATAATAAATGTGCGTTTGATCGTAAAATTTAAGTTATTCGTATTTTTTTATTTTTAATTTTTTTAAAATTAATTAATAAAAATTATAAAAATATTATTAAATTTAATTTTTATATAATTATTTTTAGTAGAGAAGGATAAGCATTTTTAAGTCATGGATAAATAATCTCACGGAACTTTTGGTTTAAATTTATTTGTGAGAGAAGAGAGTGTCCAAATTAGGAATAAACCCTTCAGATGCATTGCACAATGATTCCAAGAACTAATTACCTAGAAGATCAAACAAAAAAAATAATAAAATTTAAAATATAAAAATATTAATTCCAAAAACGTCATGCTATGTGACCTTTTGAATGATAATGGTGCTATTAAATTCGTATGTGATCAAGACTTTATAATAAGGTATTTGAGAATAGAGGTAATAAATGTGCGTTTGATTCATAAAACTCAAGTTATTTATGTTTTTTTATTTTTAATTTTTTTAAAAGATTAATTAATTAAAATTATAAAAATATTATTAAATTTAATTTTTATATAATTATTTTTAAGTGTGTTGTTAAAAATTTTAAATTATTTTAAATATTTTAATTAATTATTCATATTTTTATATTAACTCACCTATAGATTAACATATTAAATTTTCACATTTAAAATATGAACTAATCTAATTCTATATTTACTTAGTGTCGTACTCATGTTAAGACAACCGGTTTGTCACCTTTGTTTAAAAATGATTATAGCAAAGATTGTAAAATGTTTGTAACAAAAAATAAATATTAATTAATTTAAGTGTAAGACTTATATAAAAAAGGAAGGTGGGAATATAATTAAATATTTATAGTTTTATGTAATTTGAACGCAAGTTAGCATTGTAAAAATCAAAAGAAAATTTATAAGAAATTTATTTTTCTTTTTAATCATCATCAAAATTATTGATAAGTAATTTATATTTTAAAAAGGAAACTAACCCAATAGAATCAAATTATAACACATTGTGGTATTGTAGACCACTAATTTTAGGACAACGGTCGCCTATCACTATGCAATGCAAGGAGGAAATTGCATTGTTTTTTAATTTTGAATGTAATTATATAAATTCTACAAATATATTGTACTCGTTTGCAATTCTAAAAGCTGTAAAGAACCCCGCAGTCAGTATATGTCCAGGGTCTACCCGCAAACAAACATGGACTAAGACATAAATATTTTGTACGGTCAGAAAACGTTTGAATTCTGAGTTAGACGGCAGTGATGGCGTACGGCGAAGAGTACTTTGTCATTAAAAATGTCAACGCGACGTTCAACAAATTATCTTAATTTCTGAAACAACTAGCAGAAGCCCAGCATGGTTCTCCAAGGTATAACGTACTCCTCAGAAGCACACGATCATTCCTCTTCTTCACCTGCACACCCGGTCCAAAATGCGGGCCCCAGTTCTCCGCACTTGCATGCTGGATCTGAGTCCTTAAATTCGAAAAATAGGATGATCCAGTCCCATGTGCCCTTGACATCGTGTCAAGAATCTATTGGATCACCGAAAAGAAATTTTCTTTTTACTCCTCTCAGAACAAATCAGAAAGTGTCACGTTCGACAAATACCCATAACTTTTCCGCAAGTAACAAATTTCCAATTAAATTTTAAAACGCTCATGATAAGGGATCATTGTTAAAAATATGTCCAAAACCGTCAAATCCTTGCGGTCCATATCCGAAATGCCCTCACTGTCCGTATCCACGTCATCAATCCGGGAGAACCCACTATAAACGAACCATAACCGTCAGATCACCAGACAAAGCCACACCCCCAGCCGTTGGATGAATCATCCAAACCATTTTCTCCCTCGAATCCGAGCCTGAAGAAAACCACTCTTTCTCCTTCTTTTAAATCTCTGCAATTCATCTTCTTCTTGTCGCACCAATAGTTTCTCTCTCTCTCTTTTTCTTCAATGGCTTCCGCTGAAGATACACTTGTGATGCAGCAGCAGCAACAACAGCAGCAGCAGCAGCTTCAACTTCAGTCTTCATCTACTCTCCCGCAATATCCGGAGGTAGTTAACTGTTCTTTTCTTTTTGGTCTGAATTCTTAGCTGAATTTTGCGAGATGGGCTGTGATTTAACTTCTTTTTGAATTGCATTTTTGAATTTTAGATGATCATGGCCGCGATTGACGCGTTGAACGAGAAAACCGGGTCGTCTAAGGCGGCGATCTCTAAGCAAATGGAGTCGGCAAACCCGGATCTGCCGCCGTCTCACTCTACTTTACTATCACACCACTTAAACAAAATGAAGCAGAGCGGACAGCTGGTTTTGGTGAAGAACAACTACATGAAACCAGACCCAAACGCGCCACCCAAGAGAGGTCGCGGCCGTCCGCCGAAACCCAAGGTGCCGTTGCCACCCGGAACTGTCTTGTCTCCACCCAGACCACGCGGCCGTCCACCCAAGCCAAGAGATCCTTTCGCGCCTCAGGCTCCACCAAACAAAAAGAGCTCAGGTGGGAGTGGAAGGCCGCGTGGCAGACCTCCAAAGAAAGCCAAGACAGCTACAGCCACGGCTGCTCCTTCGGCTCCTGCTCCCTCTACCGGCGCGCCCAGAGGCAGGGGGCGGCCGCCCAAGGTGAAGCCGGCAGTTGCGCCCGTAGCCGGTTGACCGAAAACTAAAGCCTGAGGGAGGGAAAGAGAGGGAGAGAGATTAGGTTGTTTAGGTGTGTTAATTAGTTTCTACTAATTGGGTGTTTTAGGTTTTTTTTTTTTGGTTAATTTTAATTTAAAATTAATTAATGTTGTAATGGGATTGTAATGTTAAGAGATTAATGTGACTGTAATTTTCCTGTAAATTGTTCAGTGGCTGTTTAGGCTTTCTTTCATTGCCTTTCTCTCTCTTCTTTAAATAAAAATTGAGACTGACTTTTGAAAAAGTATTATGTGTTATTAATTTCGAATAAATAATATAATAAAATTATTTATTTATTAAATTATTATAAATAATATAATAAAATTATTTAA
>CP135537.1:1106511-1129049 GCA_032402905.1 Khaya senegalensis
CAAGTACGTGCGGCTTCAAATTCTCCAATCGCATATTCCTCATCCTATTCTCACTCACACTCCAAAATTTTAAAAAATAAATAAATTGAAAAAGCGAAAAACAGAATCACGTACTCGTCCCTCTATTTCGCTAGCTTTCGTTTCATTTCCCATACAACGCAGTTACTCTCACTTGTCTCTCTTACGAACCAAATCCACTGCAGTGACAAACACAGTTTACGAATTCAAATTCCAGAACCTCCGTTCGCAAAATGGTGATGTTCAGCGTTACACGCAAGGAAACGACGCCGATCGACGGGCAGAAGCCTGGTACTTCTGGTCTACGCAAGAAGGTTCACTCTTTGCTGTTTTCGGTTTTGCCTCATGTTTGGCGACTCAATTTGAAAGTGAATCTGTTGTCATAATGTTCTTTGTGATAATCAAATCTGATTAACGGTTGTGATCATTTGAATTCATGCATGTTTTGTACTGAATAGGATCTTATTTGTTCTCACTCGACACTGTACGTTCAGTTGTTTTGTTCACAGTGATGAGAAATGTGTAGATTCAATTGCTTATCCATTAGTGTAATACGAACTATTATTTTATTGATCGATTTCAATGGCTTGTATTTACTACTGACGGAGCTGCTGGTGAATCATGCCTGATATAGTTTAGCTTGTGTTTGGTTTAGATCTAATCTGTACTTTAATTTTTAATGATTACAAATTTGAATAATGTGATGAATTCTGTATAATTTAGTTGTATTTTAGAAGGAGTTTAGTTTTGCATGTTATTTCTTTTAGATTTTTTTCTTTTACATTCTTTAAAGGTTGTCTATCTTGTATATGCTTGAAGCTGCTGACCACGTCATATTTAAGAGTCAACAAATGCCTCTAGGCTATATGGCTTGTTTAGTATGCTGTTTGCCGTGCATGATCCATTTATGAAACTTTTAATAATGAACCAATTGAAATGGAAAGTTAATGAAGATTAGTTTATCTTGCAAGCATATTCTCTATAAAATTGCTATGGTTGTTAAAGGGGGATTTTTATTTTGTTTATCTTGCAATCTCACTCTCTATAAAATTGCTATGTTTGTTATAGAGGGATTTTTCATTTTGGATTTTAACTTATATTGGCTGAATCATTTTAGGTGAAAGTGTTTACGCAACCGAATTACCTTCACAATTTTGTTCAGTCAACTTTCAATGCCTTGTCTGCTGAAAAAGTTAGAGGTAAGGATTCCATAATTTACGCTGTGCCTTAATCTTATGTTGGTGGAGATGGTTGTGTTTCACCTGGTGTGCACACTAAATATGTTTATGCATACGGTCTGTGTAAATTTTATGAACTCTGTAGTTGCAATAAGAGATTTATTATGGAAGTTTATCTCAGGCAAGCTTCTAATGGTCTGTGTGGTGCAAGGTGGTATTTAGCATGGCCTAGGTCATTTGGCCTTATGTCCTATTTATAAGTCTATTTTCTATGCTTCTAAAATTCAGTATCATGATAATGGAAAAGTTTTACCACTCTGTTGCAATGATCTCAAGTCATATTAGTTTTAGTAGGATTAGCTGGAAATAAATACACATTTGCTTCTACATATTGAAACCATGTTCATTGTTTCGGTGATGTCTGCTTTCCTTATTCTTTTCCCTTTAATTTCTTTTTAATTGGAGAACTGCTTCTTTTGGTTTACATGGCTGCAATGATGATATCCTTTTAGTAGTCTGTTCTATTCCAATCTACACATACTTCATTAGCAAATGATTTCTATGGTCATTTGCTATGATTTCTGTGTCTGGTATACCTTATACAATGAACTTCCCAAACTTCATGAAGGTCTGTCCAACTTCTTTGGTAGAATGTGCCTTAACTTATTTCCATCCCTACTCTATTGCAGTGATCTCAATACAATTAGATTTGCTTTTCAGGTTTTATAAAGAAATATCTCTTCGTTTTTCTTGATTTTGATATTTATACATGTTTGTCATGTGTATAGGTGCTACACTTGTTGTTTCTGGTGATGGTCGATACTACTCAAAGGATGCCATTCAGGTAACTGTTCATGTTGTGGCAAAACACAAATTCTGTGCAAGTTTCTTTTTTCTTTTTTTTTATTTTTTTTTCTCTCCATAAATTTCTAACTTATACAGGAAGCTCTACCAACTTGTGACAAGCCAATAATTTTGAACCTTATTTTCTTCATGGTAGTGGTAACAGTTATAACACCTCACCCTGGTAATAAATAATTTTAATGCTCGAAGCACAAAACACCTTACATAATCCTAGTCATTAGATTTGTTTTAGCCTATACGTGTTCAATTATCCATCATATGGACAAATCAAGCATTATATAAAGGAGCAAATAGTACTGTATGTTAATTTGATAGTATAGCCTTGGGCAGGCGGAGGACATGTCTGATTATTGAGGCTCCTTTATTACCCAAAATCTAAGCCTTATGATCTATGTTGGTAAAATTAAGGACTTTCTGTGCAAAGGTCTTACTTTATTCATCTCCTTGTGCCCATTCAGTGCATGACGCCTAATGAGATTGACATGTTAATCTGTTTCTAATTCATTTTACTGTTCTGCAGATTATAACTAAGATGGCAGCTGCAAATGGAGTACGACGTGTATGGATTGGTCAAAATGGATTGCTTTCAACTCCTGCTGTATCAGCTGTGATACGTGAAAGGGTTGGCGCTGATGTGAGTTTTTGGTTCCAAATTTCATACATAAATCCATCATATTTTTTTCCCTGTTGGGAAGCTGGTCCAAAATCATTACATTTATAAGTTGTACCTATAAAAATACATATCAGGGATCCAAGGCAACCGGTGCTTTTATATTGACTGCAAGCCACAATCCAGGTGGTCCTAATGAGGTGGGTTATGCTCATCTTTCCAATTTCTATATTGTTTACTTTTGTAGTTTCTTGTGTTTCTATATTTGATGATTGCTTGCTACCTTGTCTTATGTCTGAATTGTTCTGGATGAAGCAAATGCAGTACAGGCTTAATTGATTTACGAATGGAAATATACTGTTCCCTAATTCTCTTTGCAGTTGGGAAAGGGGTGGATTAAGAAAAATTTATCTGATATTTTATTTAACCAGCTGAAGTAGCCAGAGTTGTTATCACATGAAATTGATTGAACGTTTAACATGTAACATTCTGGGACTTTAATTATTTCCTTTCTTTTCTTTACTGTAGGATTTTGGCATTAAATACAACATGGAAAATGGAGGGCCTGCTCCAGAGGGAATTACTGATAAGATCTATGAGAACACAAAAACAATAAAGGAGTACTTAATTGCTGAAGATCTACCAGATGTATACTGCGTCCAGCCACAACTTGCTCCCTTTACCCACTTTTTCATTGCTTTTATCAGTCTGTGGCTTGTGTGGTTCTGTTAATTATTATTTGTTGAAATTGCGTGCCAGGTGGATATCTCAGCAACAGGTGTAAGCAGCTTTGGGGGGCCTGAGGGACAATTTGATGTTGAGGTTTTTGATTCAACCAGTGACTATGTGAAATTGATGAAGTAAGCTTTTTTCTTTATATTCACACATGTCTTTTTCCCTTCTTTATTTGAACCAGGAACATAGTTAATAATGCTTCTCTCTTTTTTTCTCTCCCTTTTCTTCTTGATATGAGGTGGTCAGTGTGGTGAACTAGAGCAAAAAATTAGGAATTGATTTGATTTCTGCCTCCTCATCAGCTATGAAACATCTTCATTAAAAGAATTTTGACCCTATGCTAATATACAATTATCAAGGAGAATTTGATATATGGAAGTATACGGCCATGGTTTTATTTCGTTCCTGCAGTATGTGGCCTTGCAATGGGCACTAAAGAAAGGAAATGTTTTTTTTATAGTAATATATTTTTCTTGCTATTTGCCAGGTCAATTTTTGACTTTGAGTCTATCCGAAAGTTACTTTCCTCTCCAAAATTCACATTCTGGTATGGAGCCTCTTATTTTGGTTTGTGGTGCATAATATTCTTTTATGGCATATTTGTTTTGGGACTTTTGGATGCTGAAAATTCTTTTACTATCATATTCAAGCTATGATGCCCTACATGGAGTTGCTGGTGCTTATGCAAATCGTATTTTTGTGGAAGAGCTTGGTGCACAAGAAAGCTCATTGTTAAACTGCACACCAAAGGTCTAGCTAACTTTTCTGAGTTTACTGCTACAGAGTTTTCACCAGCTCTCTATTTTGTCCTATTGATTTCACCTTTCTCTTTGTTTATTTGTAATACCAAACAGGAGGACTTTGGGGGAGGGCACCCAGATCCTAATTTGACCTATGCAAAAGAGTTGGTTGCTCGTATGGGATTGGGTAAATCAAACTCTCAAGATGAACTGCCGGAATTTGGTGCTGCTGCTGATGGTGATGCAGATCGTAACATGATCCTTGGTAAAAGGTAGCATTCCTTTGGTTTGTCATCAGAGAAGGTTCACATAAATGATAGTTATAGCACCCAAAATTTCACTTGCTACTTCCTTTTGACTTTGATAGGTTTTTTGTCACTCCATCAGATTCAGTTGCCATCATTGCTGCAAATGCAGTTGAATCTATACCCTATTTTTCTGCTGGTTTGAAGGGAGTTGCCAGGTCTTACATTTTTCTGCCCTACTTTCTTTATGAGCTTAAGATTGTGTTTGAACTTGCTTGTGTGCTGTTTTATCTCATATCTGGCTAGAGCTGTAAGTTTCAATAAATGCAGTCTTTAGGAAATCTTCTTCAACAAAAATGAGAAGAGATTATGAACATATTTGTTCTGTGTAGTGTAGGGTCATGTTTAATGCAAGGGAGAACTGCTGTTTACGTAATTATAAATTAAAATATTTTTAATTGTTAATTATATACTATACCAAATACAAGACAATTAAGTATTTTAATTTATAATTAAAAATTTAATCCCCATTCATGTGGTTATCCATTGCTTAAGTGATCCATAAATGGGGCTTAAATGAGTGTTACTACTAGGTGGGTCTTGTAACCTTGATCTCACCCATTCTAACTTCCTTAGACATGGAATTGGTCACAAAATGGTCCCATATCAAACCATATCTGGTATATTGAATAAGGCCTCAATATCCTATATCCAATTTGACATGGCAAATTCCCTTGTTTGGTTTGTCGGATTAGCTTGGGAGTGTACTATTTAATCCAACTCCATGTCGAGGGAAGTAAAAATGGTTAGGATATATGGTGTGAGATCCACCACTTAAACTCCTATTTATAAGATAAATTATTCCAAGGAGCCATAGAAAAAACTATTCCATGATTTTGGGATTAAATGGCAGGGCCCACAACATGGGATAAGTTATCCCATGAATAGAAATTAAAATTAACAGTAGATTTAATTGTTTTTGAAAATACATAATGAACCATAAAAAATTTGTAACTGTTTAGATATTTATATTTAAATTTGAAAATACTTAATAAATCATAACATGTATGTATAACTATTTAAATATTTAATAATTAAGTTTATATTATCATTCCAATATTTGATTGGTTTCTATTTGAACTAATTTAACTAATTCAATGCTTAAATTTTTTTGATGATGTTATATATATATATGAACTAGTCAAACACACTAAACACAATACATACTAAATATAATCCAGTTTAATCCCATTTTATCCAATCCATTCTGGCATACCTATAAGATGGATTACAAAAAAAATACCTAGTATGATAGTGTTTTCATCATGTTCTATGGCTTTAGATTCAAAGATAACAACAGTTTATTTGACTGCGTATAAGGCCAAAATGGAGTTTAAGTTAGAAGATTTTTGTTGGGGGATTGGACGTGGGGCTGGACAGAGATGAGAATGAGTGCTAACTATGGTTGAAGGGGCTTAAAATGAAATGAACTAGATTTTATTTTTGGGCACAGTTATATTATTAGAAAATAAAAACATTCTTATGAGTTGGTTCGTGCTCTCCTACAAGGTTAAGATATTATACTAGTAATGACGTTCAAGAAAAATGTGTGGCAAAGATAATAAAATTCTTTTACTTTTAACTGTTTGGTGTACTGGATATGACTTGGAATTAGACTTTATCGAATTTAGTAAGTTATATACTTGTTAATGAAAATTATTTGTTTCATAAAATATTATTATTTTTATTTAAACAAATTAAAAAGATAAAAATTAAAACAGTTGCCACTGCTTAGAGTTATTTTGAGCTATTTGTTGATATTGCAATGTTCATTGGTTGATCTATGCAACTATACTTTCATCACCACTGTTTGATCTATAGAACTTTGACTGTGTTTGTGATTGGTGGTGCATTGCCACCATAATCAAGTAGATTGCCAATTGATCTATAGAACTTTGATGACAGTGCATCACCACTTACAAAGCTCGGATGACAGCAATGAAAATATAATTGTGTAGATCGATAGATGAAAATAACAAAAATAACCTCAAAAATATGGTTGGTGTGGCATGCAGTGGCCAATGATGGTTCACCATCGCCGACATTGAGAATTGTTAATTTTATGTTTTTAATTTATTCTATTAAATTAACTATATTTAATAAATTTCCATTTACATTGATTTGAATTATTGTTAAATAAAAATATAACCTTTTAGTTAACAATAATATCAAAATATATATTATAACAGCAAAAAGGTTATATTTAAACATTTATTATTATAAAAAAATATTTAANTTCCATTTACATTGATTTGAATTATTGTTAAATAAAAATATAACCTTTTAGTTAACAATAATATCAAAATATATATTATAACAGCAAAAAGTATATATTTAAACATTTATTATTATAAAAAAATATTTAATATTTAATAATTAAATATGAATTATTATTCAAATATTTAATTTTTTTTATTTTCATTTGAATGAATTACTTAAATAAATGTAAATTCCCATTCAATCTTTTCAAGACATCCAGTCCAATCTAATCTGACATAACAGACGGGTAGGTATTTTAGAACTTGACATACCAAATGGGTTTGTATTTTAGAACTTGAGAAATATTGTATATAGAAGAGTTTCATGCATTGAAAGCAAGGTGGTCCCATGGTTGTTAAAGAGCATGAAGAAAGTTTATGAAGATAAAGTTAGGGCAAGGCACTGAGACATATTTTTATGCCTTTGCATGTGGGAAATTTGCTCGTAGTAAATGCAATATGGTTATGATGAGACAACATTCTTATTCTTTTACGTTTTATGTGGGGCAGTATAACTTCCATCTTTGTATTATGAAATTATTTAAGTGCATGTATTCTATCTTATGATTTCTTTCACACACATTTTAGAGCTAAGCATTTTTCTGTCCTTGAAATATGATGCTGTCTTGAACTTGTGTATTTCATTAATTTGGGTGGAACATTACCGTGGTGCTTTGAAGTTGCTTCTTTAAGCTTTAACTCTGTGTTTTTTTTTTTTTTGTGGTTATCAAAATTGAAATCTTTATTTGATTTGCTGTTTCTAGGAGCATGCCAACCTCTGCTGCCCTTGATGTTGTAGCCAAGCACTTGAATTTGAAGTTTTTTGAGGTATTTTGTGTTACAAGATTATTGTTTGGTGGTTGCCCTATACTGCCTCTATCAGAGGCCATATAATATGGTTACTTGCTTCTGTATACCAGGTACCCACCGGATGGAAATTTTTTGGTAATTTGATGGATGCTGGATTGTGTTCAGTTTGTGGAGAAGAAAGTTTCGGAACTGGTTGGTAGTTAGCTTTTTTTATTTTTCTTAATTCAATGAGGCAAGATGTTTTCATGTTTGGGATTGTCTGATACTAGTATGAAACTGGTTGGTAATAAAAACATTTGTAAACAGGTTCAGACCATATACGTGAGAAAGATGGAATCTGGGCTGTTCTGGCCTGGCTATCCATTCTTGCTTATAAAAATATGCACAACGTCGGTGGGGGAAAGCTTGTGACAGTCGAAGATATAGTTCGCAAGCATTGGGCTACCTATGGTCGGCACTATTATACTCGATATGACTATGAGGTAATGTATGATTTTTTTTTCCTTTGACTTCTTTTACAAACAATAAAAGTCTGAAGTTATTATCTAATTTGTTCAAATTGTTTCTTGAAGAATGTGGATGCAGGTGCAGCCAAGGAATTGATGGCATATTTGGTCAAAATGCAATCTTCCCTGCCCGAAGTTAACAAGTATGTTTTTAAATGCGATACTTCTCTTGAATTATGAGGGTGTTTTTTATTTGATATTCTTATCATGAAGTGGTCAGCTGTTGTAATCTTTAGTGTGTTAAACTTCTGAATTGGTACTAACTTGTAGATGCAGAAAAAATACTCCCCACCTACCATTTATATTTTAATGAGGAAGCAGGAAGCAAAAAGTGCTCCCTGATGTTGTTGCATTTGGAACAGCATCTATTATTGTTACTTGTTAAGGAAGTGTGTGTAATGCAGCCTGTAATTCATACCATTCTTGAAAATTAATTGACTGATTAACATTCAGTCCTGTTGTCCGTTTTATAGTAGGAAATTTCTCTTCCCCAATAAATTCTTTAGTTGATGCATATGGTCCAGCTCATGAACCTTCACAGAAAAAATATGGATTTTATTGAGTGGTAGCCTTTTCTTGTGTGTCATGATGCATCTTTTGAGTGGTTATTCAATTGTCAATTACCAGTGGTGTTCTGGTTCATGATTTTCTATTCTCAAAACCTTGAATTAGCTATCACAGATGTGATCATGATACACGATTTTTTTTGTACTTAAATATTAATATTTTTTTTTCTACTTGCACTGTTTCTCATGCAGTATTGTGAAGGGGATACGTTCAGATGTGTCAAAGGTTGTCAATGCTGATGAATTTGAATACAAAGATCCAGTTGATGGTTCCATCTCAAAACATCAGGGTATCCGGTATTTGTTTGAGGATGGTTCACGATTGGTAAGTGAGACTCCCATGTCCTGTCAGTTAACGTTTGATGGAATATTGAGTTTCTAGTTGTTCTTAGAGAATTGTTGATGTTTGACTGAAACTATTTTATGTTCTCTTCCTCCCTGGATACTTTTGCAGGTGTTCCGCCTCTCAGGAACTGGCTCTGAAGGTGCAACCATCCGTCTGTATATTGAGCAGTATGAGAAGGATCCTTCAAAAACTGGCAGGGATTCTCAAGTAGCACTTGCTCCTCTTGTAAGATTAGCTACTTCGTCCTTGTCTCACATGACTAAATCAACCATTCTTATGATTAATTCTTTGGTGTCACCTAAATCACATTCTCATCACAGGTGGAGGTTGCTCTAAAACTTTCTAAAATGGAGGAGTTCACCGGCCGTTCAGCACCAACTGTTATTACATAAACGCATTGTACTGCTTTACAGGATGAGATAACGAAAGTCATCCATATGCAGGCAATAAGAAAGGGATTTGTCTTGATGTCAGG
The DNA here is from genome assembly GCA_032402905.1 of Khaya senegalensis. NCBI lineage: Eukaryota > Viridiplantae > Streptophyta > Magnoliopsida > Sapindales > Meliaceae > Khaya > Khaya senegalensis. Next base: position 1,115,923 of record CP135537.1, read on the forward strand.
AGTTGTACAAGTGAAAACCCATAGAATACTTGAGTATTCTATCCTTGACCCAGTTAGATGTTTTTATATTTTGGTCATTCTGCTTCTTTATTACAAACACACAAGACTATCTGGAACTATGAGTTTTGTCTGATCAAAAGTTTTGATGTTCAATAAATTGAATGTTCTTGATGTTAGGGAAACCCAACTATATCTATAAGATCCTTCCCTGTTTTACTGATCTCTTTTTGATTGATGTATGGGAGAAACTAGTTAGACTGAACTCACTTGGTTTTTTTTTTTTTTTTTTTCTGATTTTTCTAACGTGTTAAAGTGTGCAAAGGTTGAGGTATTTAGATGGCGTTTTATCTCTATTTTTATTTTTTAGTAATTTTGTTTTTTTATTTCTTTCTTTTAAACCGCAAAAGTGAAGTCGCTAGTCATCCTGCGAGTCAAAAGAGGTGTGCTGCCATGGTCCAGAACAGTGAACTGGACATGCAAGTTAACCCAAACAGGGTCTTAAGTCTATTTGAGAGTTTAATGCCTTGTTTGGTTATACTAGTGCCATGTTTGTTTATATTGAATCGGATAGAAGTGTCAAATAAATTGGGTCGAGCTCGGTTTATAAATAGTGAAATATGGAAGATAGGAGTCCATTACGAACCCAAGTCAGATTCATAGTCCACACATCTAAAAATAATAAAAAATAATAATAATTTTTTTTTAATTTGCAAAGGTCCACAAGCTGGTCCGATGCGGTCCTAATGGACCCAAGCTTATAGATCTTATAGATCATATCAAGTCTTATCATTTATAAGTGTGGTCCAGCCTATTAGCTTGTTGGACTTTTGATTTTTGCGGGTCAAATCGACCTGTTTGACACTTATAGAATTAAAGATGCTATGAACAATCTAACACGAATTATGACTACCAAGACTCATCCTGACAAATTGATCTGTAAAATAACTGTACTCATAAATATATATGCGCATAAATATATATATGCGCGTATATATATATATATATATATATATGTATATATTTTGAGTTGATGTTAAATTTAAAATCATAACGCAATCAACATCCTTTCTTATCATACTATAACTATTAATTTTGAGGTAAAAAGGAGAGCTAACCAAGGTTTGGTTTGCCATTGAGGTGTGGTGGTTTTGGAATTTATGGTTGTGACACTAAGTTGTTACATAAAATATTTCAATGATCATATTTATGATAATACTAAAAGTGTTGCAGTTGCACCATATGCAGCAATGAAAAGCTTGGGAGCTTTTTAATTTTGTCCGAATTTATTATGTTTTCATTAGTTCAGACAACCGTATCTTATAAATTTGTACATAAGTCTTAATAATTTAAAGAATTACGTACAAATTCACAGAAATATAGGTACTGAAAAGTACGACTGATAGGAGTGATCTCTTCATATTCGTTTCTTTTAGAGCAAGTTGAGACGCTGGGTCCTGCAAATAATGCAACGGAAGATCTTAAGATTATTCTACTCCTAATATTGGCCATAAATATTATATATATATATATATATATAAAGGCATTTCAAATTTTTCAAAAATACTTGATGATATATAATATATGGTGCAAAATGAAGGGTCGATGGGGGAGAAAATATGCACCAAACAACAGGATTTGCTCACAATTAATGGCTGTTCCGGTCCAATAATATACAGTGTTTCGTGCATAGCTGGGCTTTCAGTATCACTAAAGCTTTTTAATTTTAATTAATTATTTGAAGACTTGGTGCTATTTGTCTCATTCTCAACTGCCTCTCTAATTTCATAATTTGCTCTATTTTTATTTATACCCTTACATATCATGGTTGGACCAAACATACTCATTGGATTATTGCATCAATCATGATCATAATTTTGACATATAATTATTAAAATTATTTCCATAATTCAGTCAATGCAAATGGATAACCACAAACTTAATTCGTATTTTTTGTATATTAATAATTATTAATACATTTTGATTGGTCTTAGTGGTATCCACTTGTATCTTTCAATTTTAAAATTTATTCATAATCAAAAAGGACAATGATATTTATAGGTAACAAATTTCTCTGGGTACCATTAGATATAAAATATTCTTTACAGTAATGGTCAATTCAAGAAAACATATAAGAAACTAGACATAAACAAGTCATTATAACTTTTATTAACATTGACTATTACAATTACAAATGGACACAACATTGGCTATGGTGCAAATTTCTTTTATTCTTTCCACGCAGAAGGTAATGCATCTTTTAGCTTATATAAGATTTGTAACAAGGCAAAATAAAACCAACAATTAACCATATGCCAATGTCTACATCCTTATGAGTCTGGTCACTTTCCCATTTACAATTCACAAACTTAAGAGAAAGTGTACCATATCCTTCACAATCCGGAGTCAAACGGCACTCCGGTTGCTGGAATCCAAGAATTTCCGCCCAAAAAGTTCCCCACGGTAAACTTTCCGGCCTCTGTCGGGCTCTGTAAAACATGGTACCCCGGCCATTTGACTCTCCCACTAGTACTTGCACCGCTTCCTGTGTTCATATACTCAGCGTAATACAGAGTGCTCAAAGCAAAATTCCCACTCCACGGCAACCAACCAGCAGGATCAATTAATCCATCTATAACACATTTCATGAATACAGTTCTTGAATATTTCTGCCATGGCCGCCCTAAATAACTCTCAAACGAACCCTGCACGGCTCTCATATCTGACGACGCCGTAACCCTAGAGTTATGAAAAACTATGCCGGTGTTTTCATTAGGGTCTGTTCTTGCCTGTGCTGTGACGGTATTCTTTTGCCCGCTCATCGGTTTCCTTATGTAGATGTTGCAGTTTTGGAATACAGCAACCGCGTCGCCGAAAATGAAGTCCTGTGTGCCGTATATGTCGCAGTTACGGTAAAATTGGCGTTGAGAGTAGACGTATAACGTGTCTTGATAACCTTTGAAGCTGCAGCTGTAGAAAACCGAGAAATCAGAGCCCGACCGGAGTGCTACGGCTTGGTGATTCGCCGGTCCGGCCGTGTTCTCGAACGTCATGTCTCGGGCAATAAAGCCGTCACCGGAAACACCTGGGACAATAGGGAAACGTATAAGTAACTGTTGTTCTGTTTTATGGTAATTTCTTAAACTTTTGTTGTTGAAAAGTGAAATATGAAAGGAGTTTGTACAAGAAAAGTGTTTTTTTTTTTCTATTATTTTATTGCCAAAATCTTGACCGGTTGATGTGAACAAAGGAGGCAAGTTTATGTTTAATACTATTTTTCTCTCACTAATTGATGCGTGTGAAGCAATTTAATTTGGTTTTGTTTCATTGAATTGACATCTTGCTGTACACAGGATTCAACTAGTAAGAACCAAACATATAATTTGATATAAAAAAGATTAAAACTTTATTCTTTTCTCCCCAGTAGGACATTTGTGCCATTTAAACACGGACATGCATGCATGCAGACTCAATAGCATTAACATGAAAGAAGTTCTATTACTAAACTTTGATCAACTAAAGAGCTTACCAAAAGTTGCAGTTTGGAAAGTTGTCGTGCCCCCTTTAGCATTCTTACTACCAGTAACGATCGTAGCATCAATTCCATCTCCAATTAACATTATATTCTTCATTGATTTCTTAATCTCTACATTCTCTTTATAAACTCCCCCTTTCACGTATATAACAAATCTTTTTCCTCCCTGAGCTGCAGCCACAGCTTCGGAAATTGTCTTGTAATTTCCTGATCCATCTTGCGCCACCACAACATCTGCTTTCGTTGCCACCCCAGTTGACTGGAGAAGCTTCCGATCAGCCGCTGACACCCACGTCGGAAATTCATCGACGAGCAAGCGTCGACGGCCACCGCCACTTTTAAAGGCATACGGCATAGCTGTTGTTGAAGAAGTTGTTATTATTGTGGACTTAGTTATCGCCAGAGAATTGCTAAGCAACTTGGAGAAGTTACCTAACATAAACGGCATAGATTGTAGACTAGAAGTCAACTTAAAATCAACAAACCCATTTTTGCATGTTTGTTGATTAGCAATAGCAGCACTTAACCAAGTTACGGAGTCAATCGGATTGCTTGAGCTCATCGAACGGTTGAGATGGCTAACCGTGTCATCAGAAAGCTCCAAACAATCGGACCAAGCTAACCTGGCTCGCTCATCGAATGAACTCAAGTCCATATTTGAAATGAGTTTGTGAGCTTGTAAGGCTTGGTTAGTGGTGACCTTAAGGGTTAGGTCACGAAAAGAGAACTGGTTTCGGTCGAGCTCCAAGGATGCTAGAAAATTAGGGCCCATATAATGGTTGCATGTTTCAGGATATGGGGTTTGGCTACATGATGTTATTGTTTCGCCATGCACCAAATTCAGAGAAAAAATGAGAAAATAAACACTAAATATTTGGAGAACAAGCTTATTATCCATAGTGAGACTTAAAAGATTTGGTCGAAGGCAATAGCAAGAAAGTTTTTGTATGATTGTATTAAATGATGATTCGGAGGTGGCATGGGAAGGGTGGTTATATAGGCTAAAAAAACTAGGCTTGGTGGTACGTACTCGTAGATTGGTGGATTGGATTTTCAAGATTTTTGGGCAGGTTAGGGTAATTATGGGGGGACATGCATGATGCTTACGTGAAAAAAGATTCTTCTAGATACTTTTAATGGGTTTTGTGGCTCACTTTAACTGAAGCGGCTGAAATACGCTAGTGGATATTGTTGCCATCGTCATTTACTTTTCTTTTATTTATTTATTTTATAAAATAAAACTAATGAAAATAACGTAAATGGAAGACTATAAGGACTTGAAGAGTCCTTGTACGTGAATTACACGAACCAATTAGTCAGCCATGAAGGTCCACAAAGTATGATTTTTGATTATCTAAGCAACTTCCTAGTCCTAGGTACTTGGCTAAGTTTTAATTTCCATTGCGGTTATTTATCATTAGAAGTCATTTTTCTTATGATAAAAATTAAAGGCATTAACTTCTCATTTTGGTATAAAAGATTTAATCTTGTTATCATAATCCATGATCTAAAGCTAGTTCTATTACTTGAGATTGACTTTGAAACAACTCATAAACTTTTTACTTCTTTTTTTTTTTAAAAAAAAAAAAATGATTTAAGAAGATAAAGAACCCAATAATGTTTTACTATAATTTTTTTTTTATATATAAATATGGTAATTAATTTTTGGATTACTAATTAAATCAATCAAATTTTCAAAACCCCACAGGCCACAACAATCGTTTTTAAATGCAAAACACAAAATAATAATAATAAATAATAACCTTAGAAGAAGTCAAAATAATCTTCTATCCTTGTGTGTTGATTGAGAGTATATGAAACTTTTGAAAAGCACACTGAACGACTCGTGAAACTTTGCCAAACTTAATTTGGGCTACTACATATAAATCAACTTCATGGCAACTTTTGTCTTAAGTTTGGTGAACAATTACACTAAATGAGGTTGTGTTAACAAGTTCTTGTGTCTACAGTTGTCAAGCTATCAGCCGAAAGTAAAAGTTATTAACGCAATGATCGATTTCTTTGTTGATTTCATAATTAAAGCCTAGAAGTTCCATTAAATGGGTCTACGTATACATGTGATGCTTATCGTGTTATGTAATCCTTCCATTGTTTGTGAAGGGCTTTGGATAATCTCAAATGGGTGGGCTTTCAGCTGTCGTAGTTTGGTTCATCAATTGGGAAACTATAGGGTTGAAGTAAATGGAATACAGCTCTGTGTTACCTTCTGTGTCTGTGTCAAACATTCATGCAGCAGAAACCAAATCTTAAGATTCTTCTGCTTCTATATGTGCACTTCGATATATAAAACATAAAAGAGAATCAAGTTCTTCTAAAATAAGCTCAGAAGTTAAAAGAAAGCAAGACTAAAACCTAATCCACAGCTAGTCCCAATCTTTTGCCTCATCCTCTGAATCAATTAATATGTTGGAGCACTAACTGCCCAGCTAAATTTTTGCTTTTGCCGATTCCTTGCAACGTGGACATCTTCATTAGGCCACAAGGCTAGATGGAATATGGCACTGCAGCCACAATTAAGTCTTAAAAAGTTTGATTGACTTAAGTTCTCTTCCGTGGTTGACTTTGCGAACTCTACTTCGTGGTTTATGAAAAACGCGTAGGCCAGCTTCGTAGACTGGGTTACACATAGAAGGGGGAAGAGGCGCCCTGCCGGAATGCTCATATTGCTTGTCCTCAGCCCAAACGGAATAACAACAACAACAACAACAACAATATTAAGTGCAAATTTTGAACATCTCAAACATTTCATTACCTCTATAGTGACTTCAATGTATGTGTATTTTAAGGGTTCTTTTGTTAATTATTATTGTAAGGTCCCATATAACATAAAGATGTGAGTTTTTAAAAGATATTTAGGTAAAATTTGATTTTAAAAAATTATTAAATTGGTTAATAGTAATATTAATGATTCAAATTTTTATCTAAATTTTTTTACAATAAAATTATATTATTACCACTTGTTTAAATAAAAAATTTTCTTCAACTCTTCAATAAAGATATACAAGAAATAATAATAATATAATATTATTAGATTTATTTGTGTTATAAAAGAGATTGTAGAACAATATATAACATTACTATTTATAAAAGGAATGAGTTTGTATGAGTACATAGTACTCTTTTACAACCATGAGAAACTAAAAATAATAATAATATATAATCATGATTCATTTTCTTTTTATTTTCTTACACTTAAATTAATAAAAAATAAAAAGAAAAGATGATTATCTTATCTTTCCATGAATTTATTTATCCAGCTAATAATATAAAAGTCTCATCACTCAAATAATTTTTTTGTATATCATAATTATATATTATCAATTATATGATTCAAAAAACTTATCAACCATTTAAAATATATTTTATTTATAAATCAAATCAATTTCAAAATTCTATACCAATCGATTTATGATTGGCAAATGAAAGAGAGAGAGATATATATATATATATATATATTATAACAAAAAAATTTCTTTTCTAACGAATGACCTTAGAATAAATGTATAGAAGTTGATTGCTTAATTTGTAGGGACAAGAACAAATTGAATTATTGAATGTATAATCAGAAATTATTTGTATTGGATTAATACAAGTACAAGAAGTATTGAAAGAGACTGTTAAAGAATCTTGCACCGCAGGCGTGTGTTAGTGCCTTTCTATTGTTATCTTGGACAGCTTTTTGTTAGAAATTTTTTTTAAAGAATAGCAACCTTCATTCTTATCAACGTTGCCCTTGTCATGAATACTGATTGATTTAATTATTTAATTAATTTTTTTAAAAAAAAAAGATTTCTCCAATAATTAAAGGCCATTCATTTTCGTGATAAGATGAGAAGCATTTTCAATTTTGTTTTGCCCTAGGAATAAAATTAAATATTAAATATTATGTCCGGGTTAGACATTATCCAATGTAATTCAAATGCTTACATAAATTAGGAGATTTTATTGGATAATTAATTATGAACTGTCGTGAAATTGTTTTCCAAAAGCAATTTCGAAACATAATCTCAAAGGGATTTTGAATTCTATCCTAGTTTGGACAAATTTTATTCGGATTACAAATGGGATTTGGTCACAAATTGATCATGAACTTCTACCCAAAGCTTCGGTTCAAAGTTTTATGAATTAATGAGCCTACAATGAGAGAGACTTTATGAATTATACTGCCCACCAAAATAATAAATTAAGACTACATCATTCTAACTATTTGATTTAACTTCTTGATTTACTCTTCAAAGACCACTGTACTAGCACAAAGTTTTTGTAAGGGTATTGAATCGTCGAAAGCCACCAATATTGTTCCACTGTCAAGTTAGGCTTGCCGTACCCTCTTTGAGAAAGACATCCAACACAAATTACAGAAATTATCACAATTATATCTCAGAAAACTACTTATATTCCTTGCAGTTGTATACAAGCATGCAATGTTTAATTTCCTTGGCCAATTGGCATCACTTTTGCTTCCATTTTCTTACTGTCATAAATCTCTCCCCATCTATCTTTTCAATCCCTATATATGTTCTTCTAAGGAAAAACAAATATGAAACATCTAGTCAATTGGCAGCTTAGTGATAAATCTCTATCAGAAAAGAAAATTAGGGCATGGGGAAAAAAATTATTTCCATCCTGATGATCGTATACTGAAGATTGGGCTATTGCTTCCGGTTCGATTTTCGGTTTTCGATTAACAGAAAGGGATCCTTGGTGTAGCAGGAGCCAGAAAATACCATTCCATATTGCCTGTTTCATCGATCTTTGGTTGTTTTGTTGTCTGTTTCTTAATATTGTTATTACTTAATTATCATCAAACTTTGATTAAAAGATTGGAAATAGGGTCACTTCATTATATTATTGCTTGAATTGTTTAAATCATCTAATAACAGTAGTTTGGTGTCTAATTAATTTTCAATAAATGGGTTTCTAATTTCTAGCACTTTCACAAATAATTAAGCTTTCACAATGCTTAGTGTGAAAGATACAATTTGGAAAATTATGCAACATGAACATCAGTATCAAAATTACTTTCAACAAACAGCTGGCATTTGTATTTTTCTTGCATGCATGGACCAAAAATATAATTTGGATTTTCTTCTGATGAATGCCTGCAACTCAAGTAATTAGTAATAAATTGACATGCAAATACTGAAATGGACTTTTGATATTACACATCAATTCAATTTGCGGTTCAGAAAATTGCATATCATTTCTATGCTTGTATTAATTGCTTCCCTTAAGCTATGATCTAGAATTGAATCGTTTGCTTATCATCTTCTTTAGCTTCAGAAGCACTTCACCATTTCTGTAAATGTGTTAGCAACCTAATTGAAAGATGAATAAACATGGAGTTCAATCTACTCATATCCGTTGTTGAGTCACAAATTAATGCATACACCAAACTTCTCGTAAACTTGTTATTCTTCAAATTGTAACACAATTCCAAAAATATTTGTTATAACCAAAAAGTCTTCCTAAGCTTATCACAATCGTGTCACAAGTTGTCATGCACAATAAAAAACTACGGTTTAAAAATAATATAGCTAAAATTAACTTAAATCTTTAAAACACACGTTTAAAATTAAGAAAAAAAAATAGAATAACGTACCAAAAATTACTTCACTAAATAAGATACCTTTTTGTACATGGGCATATTTGGTTTCAATCGGTATACTGTTTTGGATCAATCAGAACATCTGTAGCAACAACATACAAATTTAGCCCAACTTTCTATTACATAAATGGACCCGGCTACAACCCCTTTTTTCGATAATAAGTCACAACCATTTGTTTGAAATAAGTGGGTACGTTAGGGAATTGAAAGGGTGCACTTAGATTACATTTTGAGCAATTCTAGATAAACAAGATGTTCATACAGTCCGAATTAACTTACCCATTTATGACATATCCAACTTTCTTGCACTAACATTGTGACTCTCGGTAAAATTATTTTTAAAAAATTTATTTTATAAAATAAGGAAAAAAAAAACAATGGGTTTGTTATTAAAATTTTACAGACGGTAAAGAAGAATGCTGAATATAGGTTAAGAGATTATGTTAGTTTAACGAATGATTATGTCTTTTTATAACATCATACTAAAATTTTGGAATACAAAGTTTTTACTGTAAATGTTGCAACATCTATCGGTAGTTGTTACTTACGAGACTATTATTTGTCAAGGAATGAATTCGAATATCAGCTGCTGCACCTCCTCTTTAGTAGACTGACAGCAGCACACCATGTTCAGTGCTGCACTTCACCTGTTATCAGATGCAACGCCTCATCCTGCAAGCAGAAGCAGTAACCTCGTCCTTTTCTGTTTGTTATGAAAAAGTAAATTGAGGACAAGTTACAGCTGTTCATCATTGTAACATTGGATACCTCATTTGTCCTACAATTCTTTAGGTTTTCATTTTACTCTTTGTATGTAGTTTCTTGTAAAAAGGCCCAGCCGAAATCTAAGAACATGTTTACACTTTCTCTACTTGTTCTCTCTTCTCTCATATATCAACTTTATTGACCTTATTCTTTTATAATTAATATGTAATTTATCATTCATGTTTAAATTATATTCGATATCTAATTTTTTTCAATTTTATTTATGATATTATTACTAGTTAACATTCAATTACAAAAATATATATATATAATAAAATTAAAAACTCTCAATTTTATATAATTTTTTATATTAATTTTTTTATTATTAAATTAATATATTTTTAATATTTGATATCAAATTTAATACTCGTAATTAATATATTTATAAAATATAATTTTAATATATCATTTAGAAGTAATTCAATGATATATAAATGGTGTTAAAAAAAACACTAATTAAATTCTATCTTATGCATTAAAAAAAACATCAACATCAATAATAGTATGGTTGTTAGAAGAAGCAAATAAGTTTTACATCCCGTGAACCCTTAAACCAGGCTGTGCTGGGGGGGTTGAATAGAAGAATCCCATGTCCTTTACCAAATCTTTAAATTCGAAATTTTGTCCAAACTCTTGCTCTTTCTCGGCTGTTGCTGCTTGTCTATTCATTTCACGGGCTGTTTATCTTGTCCCCTTAGATATGTCCAAATTCTTAATCGCTTTCATTACCTATTTGTTTCTACTTTGTTTATTATTATTATTTTTCTGTTGGTTGATAATGTAGAATAGCTAGAAGGTCTTGCGATTGAGACATGCATACCATAATTCGATGAGGTTGCTAATTTGTGTGAGGACAGTTGTCCATTTGTGATTTGAATGCACTTCCAACATTTTAAGTGAATGTTTTGTAATACTTTCGGTGGGAGAAATACATTTTCCAAAATGTGTGATACCAATTTCAACTTATTTTTCAAAAATAAATTATTTTAATATTTTTAATTATTTTTTAAAATTTTTACAGTAATTAAGAAATTATTAAAATTTTGATTATTTTAATAAAAAATTTTACGTACGTTATAAATTTAAATAATTTTTTAAAAATAATATAAGATATTTAGATTCAAACTCTACTTAATTTGAGTTTCAATAAAGTTTAATTAATTTTTTTAAAAAATAAAATGATATCAATTTTATTTTTATTTTATTCGATTAAAATATAAATTATTTTTTTTTAAATAAATATAAAATTAAATATAATATTATCTTTAAATCAAAGTTAATTATATATAATGAAATTTTAAAATGAATTTAATTATAATATAATTTAAAATATTTTTTATTATATATTTAGAAGATGACAAAATTTAATTGGAATGTTGACCAAAATAAAAACCCAAAACAAAGTGACAAAATTTGATTGAATGGGAATAAATATAATTTAAAGCATGAAAATAATTGAAACCGACCATGTGAATTTAATAAATTATTTTTAGTCACTTAAAATTATGTTGTTAACCACGTGGTGTGCTCTTCTAAGCTACCAATAATTAATTATGTATGGGTTTAATACTGTAAATGTGACTGTGTGAGTTTCTTCAACCCAATTTCTCTGGTCTCTTCTCAGAATGTCTCTGGTTTATTTTAATTTTAAAGAAGGATCATACGTCACCTGTGAATCAAACAAAAATCTTACTTGATCGTACAATCTAATTGTTTAATGAACTGATTAGTGGTTATTAATAGAGTTTTCTGTGGCCCGTGTTTGAAGGAATTATTAGAAACAAAATTAGTTAGTTAATTAATTAATTAATAGTTATGATGTTTACACCATAATTATAAATTTGATACGAGCTAAACAAAATAAAACTCAAGGCTTAATATTCTGAGTACCTTCACACTTAAAAGAACCACACACCTAGTTAACTCAGAGCTAAACTCAGTGGACTCGGTTTCAGAGGGAACATTCTTACAACAGTATGAGCTAGAAACACGAAACTGACTCACTCACCAATAAACATAGATCACTCTTCCCAATATTCATCAGAACTGATCACGATCACGTAACACAAATCTATCTAACCCCACCAAAATCCAACGGCTCATAATCAATCATCACGATCATGATCATGATCACTAGCTCGTTCCGGTTTCAGCATAGCGATTGACTAACGCAAGCGCATTGCTCGTCAACTTCTTCACGTACTCAGCCTTGTCACATATATCCTTCTTCATCGGCCCGTCAGCAACATCTTGGAATCCGTCCGTACACGTCTCCTCGTCGGTCAAGGCTGCGCTCATCCACGTCTGCACATTACTCATTTGTAATTTGAAGCTCGACTTCGAAGAAGATCGCACCTGTCGTATCTGTTTCAGCGAGCCGTGAATTTCCTCCACGGCGTCGCCGAAGTTGGAGAAGCAGTCGTGGAGGGCGGCTGAGGCTCTGGTGTCTGCGCCGTAATCGGCCTGGCGGGAGAGGTTGGATACGTAAGTCGTCATGCGCCTGACCTTGGACAAGGTTACGCCGATTGCGACACGAGCGAGCTGAGCGGGATCTTGTTGGACAGTGCTGGCGTAGCCCGACAAGGAAGAGTAGCAGAGGTCAGGGTACAGAGTTGAGTTGCAACTTTTGCGGATGAAGTCATTGGCGGCGTAGGGGGAGGGGGCGAGGGAGGAGGAATCGACGGCTGGAATTGCGTGGAGTTGGAGGAGGGAAGTTGATAAGAGAAAGGAGAGAAGAAACAGAGGACGTGATGATTTCATGTTCTTGTATTTTTGGGTTTGAAGGAACCGAATGCGATCAGCGTGAGTTCTGTTAAGGTATTAGTAGTCCCAAAGTTTGTGGTTGATTGACTAATTTGCCCTTACGTATTTTGGAATATTAACTATGTTGAATTCTACATATGGTATTGTATTGTTCAAAAGTGTGTACGTTTTTAAGGATACGTATAGCAACTAATAGTTATCTGAATTTTGGTAAAATAATTTTTTTAAATTAACTAATTAATTAATTAATTATTTTATTAATATTTTTAATTAACTAATTTATTGGTCAACTTCACATGTCAAGCTGAAACTAGCGACTTTCAAGGAAAAGTTAACTTTTTTATTTTTATTTTTGTTAATTATTATTATTTTCCATCAAATTTTATAAGGTACGGGTTATGGTGCATTCAACCACACTATAAATGTGAGTGCATATAT
>CP135537.1:1149029-1165849 GCA_032402905.1 Khaya senegalensis
CACCCATAAATATCAATCATGCATTTTTTTATTTTTTATTCTCAAAAATATTTTTTTAAATAAATTATTGATAATAATTTCAAATATAAAAATAAATTATTAGTGATTTTTTTGTTTTGTTTTCATTAATAAATTATTTTATTAAAAATAAATTTTATACTTTAAAATATTTAATAATAAAATATTTTCATGAACAATTTTTATACTACCAACATTTTAATAAGTGAATTTTATACTTAAATTGAAATAAAATAAATAATAATAATAATAAAACAATTACATTAATATTTTCAAAAAAAACATTAATAAAAAGATAATTTTGTATTTTTAATCAAAAATTAATTTTTTTATTTTTTCAAAAAAGTATATATAGTTTTTATATAAACTCTATCTATCTGTAATCTGTCACAATCAAGATATTCATTAATTATTTTTCTTTTATTTTTCGATTAAACCTTCATGCGAGTTATTTACATCAAAAATTGAATAAAATGTGTTCATTTTCAACAATAATGTTACGCATACAAACTTTTAAACAAATTGAACATTAAATGTAAGTTGCGTAATAATGACATAATAATACTATATTATATAAAAATTTGTGTATGTAACATTATTGTATTATTAATAGTTTTCTTTTAATAATTTATTAATTTTTTTTAATTATTCTTATTCTTATTCTTATTCTTTGAAATTGTGTATCAATGGGAAGGCACAGAAATGTTGAGACAAATTAGGGGAATGGCAATGGCAATGGCTCCCTCGGCTTTAGGAATGGAAAACATGAAAAGATAGGAGTAAATTATCTTCGTGGCTTTTAAATATATGCAAAAATTATTTATTGATGGTGTTTTTCGCACAATGTTAACACTCGAATTCAAGATACATTTTTCTTGATTTGAAAGTTTTTTGGTTTTTAGTTTACTACAAAACAAACTCAAGTGAGGTAAGATGTCATATGGACACCCCTTCTAATACTTAAGTCAATAAAAACTATATAATCAAAAGAATAAGAAATAGTTTAATTTTAGAAAGAAATTTAGTTTCCGTCAACTTCCTCTCTTCTTCAACATTAGAATTGTTAGTATAGTCATAATTCATCAAGTAAAAGTGTAGCATCACGAAGAGTAAAATGCAACATCACGAAGTTGAATGAGAAGCAGTTGATCAAAGTTACCAAGATGCTGTTGGAGCTGGAAGTTTTCAGTTACAATTAGTTGCAGAGGAAGTTACTTCAATGCATTGATAGTTAGTTATATTGTAACGAAATTAATCTAGAATAATCTGTAACCAAGTATAAATGGTTGTATAAAGTTGTATATTCATATATGAAAAAAGAAACAAAAAACAAGAACTATTCTTCTTCATTTTCTTTCAGTTTCTTTCACTTTCGTTACAGCCAAACAAATTACACTCTCATGTTTTCTTAACTTAGTATCAGAGCATTCATGGCTACCACCAATTTAGCATTCTCAAGTAGTTCCTTCTCATTCGTAACTCCAATCAAACTCGATGGGGTGAATTACCTAACTTGAAAATCGCAGGTTCTGCAGTTAAACAAGGGAAACGGCTTGGAAAACTTTATTCTTAAAGATCATTCTGTCCACTGAAATTCATATCCAAAAGCATAGAGGGATTTTCAGTTGAGAATCATGATTTTACCATTTGGAAGCAGCAAGATCAGTTGTTGCTTGGCTAATTGCTGTCATCAATAAGTGAGAATGTTATTAATCTGGTGATAGATTGTAAGACATTGTATAAAGTGTGGAATGTTTTAGCCAAGTAGTTTGGTTCACAATGAAAGGCTAAAGTACTGCAATTAAGATCTTAGATCCAGTCAATGAAGTAGGAAGACTTGACTATGACAAAGTACTTTTTGAATATGAATAATATTGCGAATAATTTGGAAGCAGCAGGTTTTCCCTTGACCAATGATGATTTTGTCTTATATTTGCTTTGAGGATTGGATGCAGAATACAACTCTGTTATGGTGTTCATTACTAAAAGAAGTGATGAATTGAGTACACATGATATATATTCAATGCTCTTAACTCATGAAAGTAGAATTCAACAATAGAAATCAAGTAATAACACTGATTCACAAGGTACTCTTGCTGTAATTTATTCTCAGGTAAGGGCTGTTCAGAAGAAAAGCCAACAAGGGTACAACAATTATTACAATAAGAGTAATTCATTTAGTGGTAAAGGAAAAGGTCTGCAAGGAGGACGAAGTGGTTAATTTGAAAGAAGTTGGCCAAATGCAAAAGGTAACTCTAAACCTCTTTATCATATTTATTTAAAATAAGACATACAGCAAATATATGCTTCTACAAATTCAATTCAAACTACATCCCATAACAACCATATCAGCAAAATTAGGTGATTGAGAATCAACAAGGATAAAGTCAGTATCAAGGGTATTCTCAAGCCTCTAATCAATCTAACAAGGCAGCTTTTATCACCAACACACAAACAAAAGGTTTCATTGTCGATGAAGGATGGTATATAGACAATAGAGCTACACATCATATCACAAATAGTCTGTAAAACATGAATATTTAAGGTTAGTTCTCTGGCAGTGAAAAGAGAATTGTTGGTAATGGTGAATATTTAAATATAACACATCATGATTCAGATATCATATGCTCTAAAAGTGGGACAAATTCACTCAAAAACACTCTATATCTGAATAATATGATGCATGTGCCAAGGATAACTAAGAATCTAATCAGCATATCTCAATTAACAGCTGATAATGATGTCATTGTTGGATTTTTTTGGTTCTTATTATGCTATCAAGGACAAGAAGACAATGAAAACTCTGCTAAAAGGAGTGGTTATGAAGGAGCTGTATAAGCTTCAACTTGGAAGTTCTTCAAATAAAAAAAAATGTAACAACTCCTCCATTTTATTCCCAGTGTATATGTTATCATCTCTAAGTTTATACCTGGTGTCAAATAATAAAAGTACCCTAGTGTTAAGCAATAAAACTACTTGTAATAAATGTTACTTGTACAGTATGCATGATCTTTCATTGATTTCTAGTACAGAATATTAGGCTTTCTCTAGCTATGTGGAGTCATCATTTGAATTGTATCATCATAGGTTTGGTCATCCAAATTCAAGAACACTTCAGTTTGTACTAAGAACATGTAATCTATTATATAATAGCAATAAAGGCTTCTCTTTAAATTTCTATTCAGCTTGTCAATTGAGCAAAAATTATAAGTTGCATTTGCCATCAACAACCATCAAAATCACCAAACCATTAGAAATCATTCATGCTGATTTGTGAGGACCTTCTGCTACCATTTCAGTTATTGATTTTAGGTACTACATCTGTTTTGTGAATGATATCAATCGGTATGCATGGATATTTTCTCTTAAATTGAAATATGATACTTTAGCAACATTTATTAACTTTAAACTTTTTGTTAAAAATCAATTTGATAGGAAAATAAAATGTTTTCAATCAAATTCTGGAGGGGAGTTTTCATCTTTTTCTAGTTACCTGCAGACACATGGTATTCAGTCTAGGTTGTCTTGTCCTTACACTCACAATCAAAATGAGGTTGTTGAACTAAAACATAGAAGTATTTCAGACTTGAGATTAACTTTACTTGCTTAAGCATCAATGCCATTACAATACTGGTGGGACTCATTTCATACAGCCACTTATTTGCTTAATAGATTGCCTTCTTCTGTTTTACATAATGTGTCTCCTTTCCAAAAGCTGTATAATATGTTACCTAATTATTCCTTTCTTCGAGTGTTTGGTTGTGCATGCTATCCTTACCTTAAATGTTATAACACTCATAAACTCAACTTTCATTCATTAAAATGTGTCTTCTTAGGATATAATCCTTTACACAAGGGCTATAAATGTTTGCATTCCTATGGTCGAGTGTTCATTGCAAGGAATGTCATATTTGATGAGTCTAAGTTCCCATTTAAGCATTCTTTCATGTCCTCTCAGCCTTCCTCATCAAGTTTTACTGTCCCTTTTACTACTATTCCCATTGTCTCACTATTACTATTATCTACTACCATATATCATCATCATAAGACACCTTCAGATTCAAGATCTTCTCAGCAACTACTACCTCAACACTATTCTCATTCTTCTTCATAGTAAGACTAGGTAAATTCTTGTGCTACTTCTTCTGCAATGAATACAAATCCTATGGTCACTCGATCTAAAAATGGCATTAATAAACTGAAGGTTTTTTCTGTTGAAACTTCGACTACTTCTGAACCAAGGTCTGACAATGAGGCTTTTAAGATTCCTGTTTGAAAGTCTGCTATGCAAGAAGAGTTTGATGCTCTTTGCATAAATCACACTTAGGATCTGGTTCCTTTTTCTTTTGATCATAAAGTTGTTCACAATAAATGGATATTCAAAACAAAATTCAACTCAGATGGCACTATATCCAAGCACAAAGCCAGGCTTGTTGCCAAGGAATTATTGCAAACTATAGGTGTTGATTTTCTAGATACTTTTAGTCCAGTTGTCAAGCCAGCTATTATTCGAATTGTCGTTTCACTTGCTATTATAAATGGTTGGCGTATTCGTCATGTAGATATTAACAATATCTTTCTAAATGGTCATCTTACTAAAGATGTTTTTATGCCACAACCTGAGGGATTTGTTGATAGTAGGTTTCCCACTCATCTGTGCAAACTTAATAAAGCATTATATGGATTACAACAGGCTCAAAGAGCCTGGTTTTATTGTCTTTGAAACTCTCTAATTCAGTGGGAATTTTCTAATTCAAAGGCTGACACTTTTTTGTTTTTTAAACATGATGCGTCATGTGTTCTTTAAGTATTGATTTATGTATATGACATCTTAGTCACCTGTTCTGATTATGTAGTTGTAGAAGGCTTTATTGCTCAACTTAACAAAGAATTTATCTTGAAAGATCTTGGAGATTTCAGTTTTTTCCTCGGAATTGAGGTTACTTCAACAATCTTAGGTATTCATTTATACCAATCCAGGTATATTCATGATCTTTTAGATAAGGCAAACATGTTTGAATGCAAAGGTAGCGATACACCAATGACTTATGGCTTGAAATTATCCAAATATGATGGTGATGCACTTGCAAATATTACTCTGTATCATAGCATTGTAGAAATGTTACAGTATGTTACTTTAACAAGGCCATAACTTGCCTTTGTTGTTAATAAGCTTAGTCAGTTCCTATCTGCCCCAACTTTGATTCATTGGCAAGCATGTAAGCGGGTTCTACGTTACCTAAAAGCCACATCTTCCTATGGTCTTTGGTTCACTAAGGATGGTCAATGTCTAATCCAAGGATTTACAGATGCTGATTGGGCATCTAATATTGATGACAGATGATCCATTGGTGCATATGCAATCTATTTGGGCAATAACTTAGTGTCCTGGTCATCCAAAAAATAGCAGGTTGTGTCCAGATCCAGTACTAAGAGTGAATACCATGCGTTAGCAGCTAATGCAGCAGAGGTTTCTTGGTTACAATCATTGCTTGGTGAATTGCGATTTCTTTCACTTCATATTCTAATTTTTTGGTGTGATAATCAGAGTGCTGCTAGTATTGCAAAAAATCTTGTCTACCATGCTATATCCAAGCATATTGAACTCAACTTACACTTCATTCGTGATAAAGTGCTTAATAAATCCTTAAATATTCGATATGTTCCATCAAAGGATCAAATTGCTGATGCTTTAACCAAGTGTCTTGCTTTCTCTCAGTTTTCTTATCTTCAACACAAGCTCAATGTACTTCCTCGCCCTTGAGCTTGACAGGGGATGTTAGTATAGTCATAATTCATTAAATAAAAGTGCAGCATCACAAAGAGTAAAAGTGCAACATTACGAAGTTGAATGAGAAGCAGCTGATCAAAGCTGCCAAGATGCCGTTGGAGTTGGAAGTTTTCAGTTACGATTAGTTGCAGAGGAAGTTACTTCAGTGCATTGATAGTTAGTTATAATGTAATAAAATTAATCTAGAATAATATGTAACCAAATATAAATAGCTGTATGAAGTTGTATATTCATATATGAAAAAAGAAACAAAAAATGAGAACTATTCTTCTTCATTTTCTTTCAATTTTTTTCACTTTCGTTGCAGACAAACAAACTACACTCTCTTGTTTTCTTAACTAGAATATTATCATCTCTCTTCTCCTTTATTCCCCCTTTTCTTCTTTTACTTTATAGTAGAATTCACCTTTCGTAAATGTTAATGGGCAATTACCTAAATTAACTAGTGGTTACCTTACCTTTAGCAGGCGATTTCTCAATATTTAATGAGTCATCTCTCATTCAATGGGCAATTAATTGTTCATGCATATGACTGTTACTCACTCACAACTATTCTTGGCCATATGAGCCTCGTTCTTAGGTTCTTAGATAAATAACCTTAGTTATTGACCATATAAGCCTTGTTTGTCGGTTCTTGGTCATATAAGTCTCATTCTTAATTCTCAGCCATATTTACTTCATTCTCAGTTCTTAGTTATATGAACCTCGTTCTCAATTCTCAGCTATATAAATCTCTTTCTCGGTTATAAAAGTTTCATTCTCAATTATGGTTATATAAACTTCGTTCTCAATTTTTGGCCATATAAACTTCATTCTCATTTCTCAGCCATACAAACATTAGAGGACCACATTCTCAGGTCCTTGGACCAATGTGCACAATAGTAAATGCTCAAATTGTATGACCCGTAGCGGGGGTAACATTGTTAATTGTCTACTTGATTACTATTAATTAGTAATTATTAAGTTCCCGTTTAGGGTTTTTAATCATTTTAGTTTTTGAAGTTTTCTGTTGTTGGATTTTATGCAAATCTTCTCTTAATGATAATATAACTCTCTTTTAATTATATGGATTAATTATTATTGCGATTGATGGGGTGCGATCTGCTTTGAATTTAAATCATGATCCTGTGTTTTATTTTTCTTTTTATTGGTATATTTTTCATATAGTTCATTGTTAACTAAGAATAAAAAAAAAAGATAAGAAGAATCTTTCAACAACTTATATTTTACTTTCTTGTACTTTTTACACATTGCATCCGGGGCACCCTCACTGCATGGCCAAGCAACAACAACTGGTATTCTGATCCTGAATTTTCGACTTTACCAAAACCAGCAGCAGACGAAGAATAAGAATTCTTGGTCCCCTGGCCTCTGTGATTGCTTCTCTTATCACAGAAACTATGTTAGTTTTAATAAAGTTGTTTTTGTTGATCTGGTATGGCAAATAGGACAAATTCTGTCCAACATTCTTTCTTTCTTTCCTTTTGTCAATATATATATATAAAGAGAGAAAGAAAGAGACATATATATATATATATATAAAGAGAGAAAGAAAGAGACAGGTTGCATAACATGCTGTGTCCACGCATGACTTTTGGGCAAATTGCAGAAGTTGTTGATAAAGGATCACGGGTTGCATAACATGCTGTGTCCACGCATGACTTTTGGGCAAATTGGAGAAGTTGTTGATAAAGGATCATCAAGTAAGTGTGTCCATATATGTGGAGGAGGAGCTAATCATAAAGAAATAGTAGATAGAGTACAACATTTGAAATATTCATACAAATAGAAATTGCACATTCAGATTTTTGAATTTTTGCGTTTTCACAAATAAAAGCACACAATTTATCCATTTATAACATATAGGTCCTTTATTCATATTGAAACGTCTAAAATATTTTCTAATGATAATTTATATAATCTAATATTTTGTTGGTCAATATTTTTTTACTAAGAGGGACCTATCTGTTATAAATGAATAAGTTATGTTTACATTTAAAAAAAAAATCAAGAACCTGAATATTATTATTCTAAACATTACTTAGACCCATTTTGTTATTTAAAATTAATAATTTCAAACTTCAAACATATTGTATTACTTTAAGAGATTTGATTTGTTAAACTAACTAGCACGATCTACATGTCAGTAAAAATTATTTATGTGTGTGTGTGTGTGTGTGTGTGTGTGGTGTAAGTGGAGCCGTATGCACATTACCGTGTTGCGATGGCTTGCTGCCCGTGCATGCTTTTACAGTTCAAAAATGAGGAAGCAGTAGGCGTTGAAGGACAAACCTTGTTGTGATTGCTTGGTTCAATCCCGCTGCTTGCATTGCTGCTTGTGTCAAGAGCATCATGAGCTTAGAAACCGTGGATTTGATATGGACATTGGTAACATCACTTTGCTTTCACAAAACTATGCATGCATAGTTTAGTTCATATTCGTTGTCTTTTTCTTGAAAAAAAAAAATAGTTTTCAAATTCCAAAACACTTTTAAATAATTTTGTTCAGAAGCATTAAATTATTTTTTATCCCAAAACAAAAAAAGTTAGGATTGATGTCAACGTATCTTCTAAAGTTATTTATAATATTTTATGGGAGTTAAAAATAACAAAATAAAAAAAATTATAATCAAAATTCTTTACATAAAATAAAAAAATAATATTAAAAATACAAACTAATGTGATAACTTTATATTATTGTTGTGTGACTTATATTTTTACATACAATAAATGACAATTCATGAAAAAAAAATTATATGAAATATATTAAAAATATATATTTTTGTTACATCAATTTATATAAAAAAAATTGTATAAATATTTGTATTCATAATATTATTATAAAATTAAAATTAAAAAATATCTATTCAAGTATAAACGGTACCTATAATCTTTTAGTATTTTATATAAAAGCTATGAGAGAAACTAGTTAAAATTTTCAATATCCTAATTTTCATTAAAAACAATAAATGGTTTTCAAGTAATTTTTTTTATAATCATTTTACATACATTTGATAATATAGTAAAATTTAGGGGGATCTAATGGGATACTCCTGAAATTATTGCTACAAATTTTAATATAAAACCTCTTTTACATGCACACTTCCAAATATTTCATAATTTTCTATTTTTTTAAGTATCACATAAATATAAATTAAACTTATTTTAATCTTATACAAGATAACCAAACTTTAAATCTTTTATACCATTTTATCCATTTTTTATAATTTAAAAAATAATTATATTTTGAATAATCAGTATATAAAATATAGATGTTAAAAAAATTGTATTTTTTTTCATATAAAAATATTTTTAATTTTTTTAATCATATTCTATATAACGAGTAATGATAGTTAAATAATACAAAATTATTAGCCAATATTAATTGATTTAATTTGTAAAATTTTTTGAGGCAGCATAGGAGTTTATATTTCGAACTAGACTTGCGGCCAATTAGGAATGAGTTTAAATTATTTTTCTATAATATTTAAATAAAAAATACAAAGCTTTTATTGAAATTGAGATTGCATGTTGCCTAGGATGGCATGGAAATGTGGAGAAAGAGACTCGAAGAGCAGCAATGGCAATGGCAATGAACCCCCCCCCCCCCCCCTAGATCCAATAGCTCCCCTCGGAGTTATTGAAGAAAGCATGAGCAGATCACTTTAATCAAGCCTACCAAGACAATTGAGAAAAAATCAAAGAACCCATCACAATCTCAGTTCCATCTCTCTCTCTCTCTCTCTCTCTCTCTCATATTTTACAAGTCTTTCTTACATTGAATTTAATTCCATACTCATTAGTGTTTTTTTTTTTTAATAATATTGCTAAGGAGTTCTTTTCTATCATCAATGTTCATATTATTCAAAATTTAGATCAAGAATTTTATGCACATAATATTGAAAATATTTTTGATTCCAAGTCTTGTAATTTTTAAAACGGTGAAATAATAAATATTAAAAATATTAATAAAAAATTAAATTTTACTAAAATTTGTATTTATAAAATATGTTTTTAACTTTATGTTTAAAATTAAATAAAATTTATTTGTAGTAAATATACAAAGAAAATCCCTATATATAAATTTAATATCAAATGGAATACAAAAATTATCATTTAATTGAAAAACTAAACTAATAGATAAAATTTAAATAGTAATTTTATGCACTTTAACACATCATAATATTAAAAGATAAAAATTTATTTAACTTTAAATTATAAATTTTATTATTAAAAACAAAACAAAACAAAATCTTATCATAGTAAGTACTAAATCTTTAGCTGAAACTTTCTGGGTAAAAGTAAAACTAATGAGATTCCCGGCTTTAAAGTGAAAAGGAGGTAAAAGAAGGCCCTGCAGTTGACCGTCTTTTAAAAAATATTTTATTAAAGTCGGACCCACTCCTTCTTTTCCCCACAATTCTCGGCTGTTTGTCTCGAGGCAGGTAAGTGGGCCTCACAATCTCGTATCCCTTTGAGTGGTGTCCGCTGGAAGATCTGAGCCAACCCGTCACCGAAGTCCAACCCCAATCGATAATAATCACGGGTTGGCCCAACCTACAAACCAATCTTTGCTATATTTTTCCTTTTCAGAGGTGCGTAATGATTCAATTCTGTGCCTCAAAATTATGAATTCAAGTTTTTGGGTTTCCCTGTTAAATTCGTCCGTAACAGATTCTGTTATAACACGTTAGGCATGTGAGGCTCGCTACAGACATCCCACAAACAATTAATTCTCGTCTGCCATGACATTAATGTAACAGCAGAAGATAAACAAAACGTTCATGTCCATACAGGATTTTTGTCAAACATAACATGAGCTTTACTTCCATAATCGTACTTTTGTCAATCATAACATGAGCTTTACTTCCATGATCATAATCATCATCATCAATCTAACCAAAAATTTGATGATCTTGCCTGACATTGGGGACCCAGCAACTCTGGGCTTGAGATAAGTTTTTCGTGGGCAACTGCGCACTAAACAATGCTCACCAATTTTGTCTCCTCTGCGCCTAACCCAACAATGACCTCGTTGATGCGCCAAAAAAAAGGTAAAAACTCTATGAAATTTATGCTTACTAGTTGTTTATTATAATACGTAATATAATACAATCGAGACCGTTTGTTATTTCTCTCTGAAACTTTTTCTTTCTAAAGTATCCTTTTGTTCTCTTTTTCGCTTTTTGCCTTCTCTTCGGCTTTTTCCCGAACACGTAATACAGTATCCGGTGATTTTACTATACAATTGGGAAAGGAGAAGTGGGTTTTTTTTCTTTTCCTTTTTTTGGTTTTGGCTTAGTAGTGTGAGAGAGTGAGGAGATATTACTGTTGGAAATGGAGGCTGCTGAGGAGCTGGAGAGGAGAAGCAAGTTTTTGAGCAGTTTGATTCAGAAGAAGAAAGCAAAAGAGCAGCAAAAACAAAATGATCGACTTAATGTTCGTGTTAGAGCTTCTGATATGCCACTGCCGTTGCAAAATAAAGCGTTTAAATGTGCTCGTGACCAGCTTGACTCCATGCCTGGCAAGCTTGACAGTAAGCGTCTTGCTCTTGCACTTAAGAAGGTAAAACACTTCCTTTAGATGGTCTCTCTCTGCCCTTTTTTTTAAATATATATATATATGTATAATTTTTTATATTTGATATTTTTGTTTTTAATTTCTTGCTTAAGTGTTTAGGGGGATTGGGCATGGACTAAATTTTGCATTCTTTTTTTTCTGCTGTCAGATTTTATGGACCTTCTCTGTTTCTGGGTTGTGATCTGTAATTTGTAGTCTAAGGTTAAATGTTGTATTTTGAACTTCTCATTAGTGAAAATTCTTCTGCTGAAAATTGTCTTCTTGTGGGTTACATTTAGTTTTTTCTCTTTCCGATCATAATATAGAGTTATTAGTGTTGAGTGATGTATATTTGTAATATATCTCTGTATTATCTGGGTTGGTGACATTCATACTGAAATTTGAATCTATTTTTGAGTATATTGGGGTGTCTAATTGCTTAATGGTTGTAATATTCAGCTGAGTGGATTTCTGTTTCTTATTTTTCCTGGTTATGATGTATATTTTTGTAGTTATTGAAAATAGTAGTTGTATCATCCACTTTAATGTTGACAAAAGAGCTTATTATCACTTTATACAAGCAGTCTTGTTGATTGTTTATGTCACATTTGTTGAAATTCATGACCCGTCATGTCGTTTTCATCTATGACTTTTATATTAACCATCCAATTCAATGACTTTATTTGCTTCTTGGTTTTGAATAAGGATCTAATCACGTGATTTATTAGAGTCAATCAATTAAGTGGCTTTCTCAATTTCTACTTTAAGTTTGTTTTCTTCAAAGATCTAATAGTTATACTATTAATGTTAGTTGTTTGATTGGTGCACGTATTGTTTAATAAGAAACTTATTTTGGACGTAGTTGAAAAATCATCCATGCTGTTGCTTGTTTGGTAACAGTCTCACCGTTGCAATCATCTATCTTTCAGTCAAAAATTGTATAATTAATTATTTCACCATTAAAATATTCAAGGTAAAAGGTCTTGAGTAATTTGTGTGTTTTTGGCTCAACTCTTTTTGCTATTTCAGATTATGCCATACTTGTTTTTTCATATCTTCTACATTCTTGGTTATAGTCTTCATATGTTGGAAATTGGGCAATTTGCATTAGCTTGAGCTGAAATTTCCTCTCTTAATTTAGTTCAAGATCAATTATGCTCCCTTCATCAAGGTCTAGTTTTTCACTTTTCCATTAACTAAATTAAGGTGACATCAAGATGATGAGGAAGATCGAAATCAGTTACCATGGTGCAAATAATCCACTTGAGATCTTTAAAAATATGGAAAATCTGGGGCTTTGAGTTAGTAATTTTTGAGAGCCTAAGCTGAAGCCAACTTTTTATTAATCAGCCAAGATCTAATTACTCTGTGTGACCTGCTTAGATGATTTGTGAACTATCAGTTTAACATGTATACGTTGCTAATTTCTAGTTGCCAAAGGAATGGTTTTTGACTGTGGCCTATGATTAGGCTAAGAAGCAAAATCTTCTATAGCCTAAGTGAGATTTTATGCCTTTTGTTGTGTATAATCTGGGACTCTCTTAATCTTTTTCATCTCCAAATCAATTGACCCTAAATTATGATAATAGCCTCTTGCCATTGCATTGATCTCTTTTCACATTCTTTTCCTTCCTCCCCACCATATTTTTGAAATTCTGAATATTCTCTTGAATGCAATGATTGTCTTGCTTTTTAAGCCCATTTCTTTTGCATACTTGTTTGAAGGAAAAACTTCACTTTCAACACTGCAGATTGAGCCAATTGCACTTAGAACTCTCATTTTTTAAAATGTTTCACTAACCTCCATTGTGTCTAATTCTTTTGAAAAGGGGATCTACAAAGTTAGGGTTAAGTATAAAATTACAAACCATCTTTATAACTCAAGAAATATCATCTTTCTACTTTGCCCTGCAAGGAATATATCTTTTCCCAGCTCCCGCTTGGTCAAGTTTGTGGCTTCTATGATGGTCTCTTTGAGTTTTTTTTTTTTTTTTTTTCATTTGCACCAACCCTCATGGTCTAATCCTCCTTTTAAAGAAGTGAAGCACAACTGTGGTAGGTACAACTCATTGGAACCGATATGCTCAGTTCAGTTGGTTTAAGGTGCACTTAGTAGTGCTATTTTTAAGGTTCCAAACAAAACAGGTTTATACAAAACCATATGTTGCTTCTTCATTAAGGAATCTAATTGTGTTTATACTTCAGCAAAAAAATTTTCATCTATTTCAATCAACCATTACAAAATAGACATAAAAATGTACTTTTGTCTCTTTGGAAACACTTTTGGCAGCTGAAAAGCTCCTCCAAATACCATTAAACCGCATGGATGAAAGTATTTCTACCCAATTACCATTGCCCCCCACCAAAAATTCTCTTCACATTCATTTTAGTTGTATCTATAATTTAGGAGGGTGTTATTGTCCTGCCACTCACAGTAATTCTATCTCTTGCTTTTGTACAAAATCTTCTATGGCATAGCAAAATGCTTCCTTTGCTAGTTCAGCAAAATTTCTGGTTAAAGAAAGAATTTTGAATTTGTAATCTTGTATCAACGCCTATAGACTTTACTAAAAGCTTGAAGTTTATTTTCCCATTGACATTATATTTAGATATTGTACTCATAGTCATAGGTGCAATAAGAGAAGATGGCTGCATCCATTACCATCTTTGGCAAACACGTGTTGGTTTTGGTTCAAGACCTGCAAATGTGAAGAAAGGATCAGACAGAAAAAAATAAAAATAGAATTAGCTTGTTTTTGTGTTAATAACCTTGCCACCTCTTAACATCACTTCCTGAGGCCAAAGATTATAGAAAATTAAAATTACCTTGGCCTTCTTCTCTATGGCCCCGGGAGTCGGGAGTGCTGGATCTTGTGAGTTACAATGGGCTAGAGAGGGTTGTTGGGCTATATATGTATCATCCCTTCTCAAACTGTATAAGGCCTTTTGGGTGATTTCAAAAGCAAAATCGTATGAAGTAGACCCAAAATGGACAATATTATACTGCATGGAAAAAAAACGATACATCCATTAGTATTATGAGAGTTGTTAAGGCCCGAGATTATAAGATTACATTAAAAATTAGATCTTAGCTTGACAACAATTTCTTGGATGGTCTATAAGATGCATTGATCCTTGGAAATATGATATGCATACATGGTATTTTTTGAATCATTTAAGACAATGTATGAGCATTTTACCTTCCATTTTCATCCAGGCTGACCTAAGGTGACTCTGTGAGTGTTGATGTCTTGATTTTGGTTGCTAATAATATAAATGATTTTCAAGTTCTAGCTATTTTGGACGACTAAATGAGATGACAAGTTACTGCAGGCAATGGAAGTTTATGATTATAAACAATTATCTTAGGACTTGTCTACATCTAACACTTTACAGATGTGTAAAGTAAAGCTTGACTGAAACCTGAATAAAGGGAGAGAGATGAAGCCGAATTTGGTATATTTATCAACATTATATTTTGTCAATCAAATGGTCTAATCTGTGTATTGCCTTCTAGCGGTAAAATTCTGTCTCTTAACGATAACAGAAAATTTTTAGTTCTTTTTTAAACATTAGATAGGGCCAGTACATGATGAATTTGTGTTGAATTTTCAGGAGTTTGACTCCTCATATGGTCCTGCTTGGCACTGCATTGTAGGAACTAGCTTTGGTTCCTATGTCACACATTCCCTCGGAGGCTTCTTGTATTTTTCAATTGACAAGGTTTACGTCCTCCTTTTCAAGACTGCTGTTGAGCCTTTAGAACATTGAAGAATTTCATGGGTTCAAATTTTACACGCGTCTATGTTGGTCACAAAATCATACGATTTGAATGTCAAATTAAATGTAAAATTAGTCAGTGCAAAATTTATCAAGTTTCGGTGTTCACTGCTTAAGAAATTTTCAAGCTGTGTTGATGAATTTACTTCTGTTATGCATAAAAGAGTGCCAAATTCCTCTTATAGATTGCATGAACTTCTTATGTTCTATTTGGTGAATTTTGATATGCCTCAAAGTCTAAGAGTGATGGTTACATGCTTACAGTGTTGAATAAATTAGTAAATTAACCTTTCAATTTCTCTAATGATTAAACAGACTCATTTCTGATATCTCTGATTTCTATATAAATTTTGATTTACTTATCATTTGATTTCTACATTCAGTTGGCATCTCTTCCAAACAATAAGGAAGTTGACCAGTTACATTTTTTATTCAAGTATGATATAAATCTAGACTAGATATAAGCCAAGATATCCCACCAAATTGGAAAACAAAGATGCTGAATCTCAGTGCTACCAAAATGCTCTCATGGGATGAACCAAAAAGAACTATGTTGTGCTTGAACTTGTGCCTTTCTGAAGGAACAATGTCCTGTCTCAAAGAAATCTGTGGTTATTAATCATGTTGGAAACTCTCAACTATCAAATTAAAATGGAGGCATATTGAAAAATAAACACATCCTGGAAAGCCTTCATATCAGAAAAGAACACTCAGGACATTTCAGTCGTATCTTAAATTGAACTCAGCTTGGCATATTCAGAACAATCAGCCAATCCTGTATCATTAAGACAGAAACTCCCCATTGCTCGTTAAGGAAGAACATTATAGGAGTACTGACGTTGAAATCTGTCTGCGGTGCAATCAAGTAAGGATGATTTTTGACTCCTGGAAGGATATTTGCAAGAGGAAGTTGCAGGCTGGCTGCCGCAGGCGATGCTGTCTTTGCACAGATATCTTATGCTCATATTATTGGCTTCAACTTCCCAAATTTTGTTTCTGTAACAGGCCAAACAGTGCAGGCAACATGCCAACCTGCGAAGAAATTCTTCGGGCTCCACTCGGTCTCTTCTATGCACAGTTTTGTTTGGCCTGCTATCACCTCATTATAAAGTGAGCAATATCGCTAGCTAAAACATTTGTCTATATCACTCATATTCTTAATTTTTTATTTTAAAGGTAGATAATAAATTTTATTTCTTCAATTAAATTTTTATTTAACCTTGAAGTGAGCAAGACTTGGACCTTTAATATCATGCATTAAAAGTTCTCTTGAAATTAGGGGGAAAAAAAAGTTAACGACCACCCAATGAAGCTTTGTTTCTTACCCTACCTTACCTTTCTTTACAAGAGATTCTCGCCACTAAGAGAAGGTTTCAAGCCACAAGAAAATGGAATGAAAAATATTTAATTTATAATTATTATGAAATTAAATAAATATATTATTTATTAAAAATTAGAGATAGTAATTTTTGACATCACTTATAAATTGGACATAAATTTGCGAGTTTAAATTGATATAAAATAATACAATTATTAAATAAATAAACATGATATAATACTATTAATAATAGTATCAAATTTAGATTTAGAGTTAATTTATACGTGAACGCATTTATAATAAGATTAATTATTTAAATAATTATAATATATAAATTTATTTATAATTTAATAA
>CP135537.1:1166058-1260849 GCA_032402905.1 Khaya senegalensis
ACAACTTAATACAAATATAATATAATAATTGAAATTAACACTTCAATTAATAATTTAATTGTTTTATTTTAAAATTAAATAATAATAATAATAATAATAATAATCATCCTCAAAAAAATAAAGAAAAAAATTATTGGATAATCAGCTAATTTTCTTCGCTAGCAAGAAATGAAAATGATAATGCTTATAGACCAAAAATTTCTCTTTCCCACTGAATAGATTTTTCAGAAGGCCAAAAAGAATATGATATTTTCTTCCCTCCTATCCTCTTTCTTTCTCAACTGTATAAAGCACCTTTGGTCCTGCTGAATATCCATTAATCATCCTTTAAACCTCAATCTGTTTATTTGTTTTTGATTAAGCAAACTATCTTCATCTTGAAGAACAGCTTCAAATCCTGCTTATTTCCACAATCCAATGAAACACGTGGAGTTTTCTGATACTGGGGAAAACGATGAACAAGAAGCCATTGCAGTGTCCTTGGAAATGAAGTCAATTCAGCATTCTTCTTCTGATTCCAACGAAAAACCAGGGCCACCCCATGAAGCTTTGTTTCTTGCCCTACCTTATCTTCCTTTGTACGAACTTCTTGCGATGAGTGAAGTTTGTCTGTCACTGAGAGATGCAGCGAACAAAGATGTTTTGCCATGGCTAAATATTATCGTGGATAGGCCATTGAACAGGCGGCTGACCGATGAAATTCTGTTGAAAATTACTTCAAAGTCAAATGGAAGGCTGAGAACTTTGGTTCTGATCAACTGTCTGAGAATTACAGATCGTGGGCTTCAACACGTTATTGATAAAAATCCCTTTATCAAAAAGGTATGTATTTTAACATTTTTAGATGATTTTCATTATTTTCTGGCTTAACTTGCCTACATGAATAAGATTTTCTTGGTCGGTATTTGATCGTGTTGAAGGAAGAACAATGAAGATGTTTTTGCTTTCTGGGAAATAACTTGTCCTTGCATTGTTGATTCAGCTTTATGTACCAGGATGCACAGGGCTAACCCCTCAGGGAATCATAAAATCTGTGAACAAATTATCCGAAAACAATCACACCCTGGAAAATCTGCATATATCTGGTATCCACAATATTTCAAAAGAACACCTCAGGATTCTTCAATCTTGTCTTAAATTGAATTCAGCTCAGCAAAATCAGAACATGCAGTGGCCTGTTCTGTATCATGAAGACAGAAACTACCTACTACTTGCAAACGAAGAAGTTGATCCAGGTATCGACGTTGAAATCTGTCCTAAGTGCGATGAAGTAAGGATGGTTTTCGACTGCTCGAAGAAGAGTTGCAAGAGGAAGTTGCCAGCTGTTAGCTGCAGGGGATGCTGTCTCTGCATTTCATGGTGTGTAGAGTGCGGCGGATGCGTCAATTTCGCTGAGACGGAAGATGCCGTTTGCCAGGATTTTTTGTGTTCAGATTGTTGGCTTCAACTTCCCAAATGTAATCACTGTAACAAGCCATATTGTAGGCGACATGCTACTCTGGTAAGCAACTCTTCAGATTCCCCAGGGTTTGTTTGTCATGTTTGCCAGGACCGGAATCAGAAATTTTATTCTGTAGCGTTTCTAAGTTAGAGGGATTTTAATTTCAATTCTCCAAGTTTTCCAATTCAATCTTTCAATTTGATCTATTTCAACAACAGGAAAAAGCACAGACACTGGGTTAACATCATGCTACTGGTGAAAATGCACACTTCAGAATTCCAGTCCAAAGAATACAACCCAATTGACCCTAACAAGATAGTTACAACAGTGATTCCTCAACAAATCCGCCGGTTTTGTTTGTACAAAATCTAATGAACTCATCATGGAACTAAAAGCCTGAACTAATAAACTTCGCCACCCCTTATCTCCTCTTTGAGTAGGAACAAAATTGGGTAAACTGAGTTTTCCCAACAGAAATGATACTAATAGTCCGATCCACCACTAGCAATGTATTTGCACGAAACACAAATTTTGTAATTCTACAACAAAGCTACACTCATGAGTACAAAACCTATAATCACAGAGCTTGTGACATAACCACCACCAAAGATATAATGTGAAGAGCAGCCAGAAGTTGTTGAATTTGAGGAAGGTGCCAATGATGTTCCATTTGTGATGGTGCCATTTCTTCCAAGACTACACTCGCAAAGACAACCAGTGAAAAGAAACTTTAGTAAGTTGTCTATTAAAGCTTTAAGGAGTACAAGAGGAAATCATAATAATAAGCTTAGAGACTAAGGAACAATATTCATAAACTACCAGAATACAATCAGATATTAACATATTAAAGCTTTAATGCATACCTTCCTGGAAATATACAAGAACCATGGCCTGCATCAACCAAACATTGTTAGTAATTCTTTAGATGGTAAGCAACGAATAAAGTAACTAAATAAAAGATATTAAAAGATCAAAGATATGTTAATGGAACACATATGCATTCTTCCATATCTTTGTGTGTAAGAAAGAGCGGTCCATTTTAAAATCCCAAAAGTTTTCAGCAAGATTCGTCAATTTACAAAACATTCAAAAATTTTGCCCATGAAACTAGCAAAAGTGACAAAATCCCAACTCCAAGCAAATTGCAACATTTTAACAAGTCACTTATTAGGTAACCAAGGTCATGTGCAAGTCTTGCAACTGTTTTGATTCACAAAGATGTAACAACTTTCCAATGGATAGACATTTTATGGCATCAAAGTTGTTGCCCATCAATGTTCAGCAATTCATATATTTTCACAATATTTTTCAATGTTTACAAAGTGTATCATTGTTTCTTACTTGGGTCAGTGGTAGTGATAGTCGCCACCCCTTTGAAGTCACATGTCCCAGAAGATTTAGCCATTTGTTGATAATATGCATTGAAAGCATAGGTCGAATGTGCAATCACATTATCTGGCTCATAACATGGCTGACCCTGTAACAATGCTGAGCAATCAACTTTTCCTGGACCACAAGCCCAGTCAAGAGCTGCCTGTAGCATTTTTCTGTCAGCACCTTCCTTCGCAACACAGAAGGTTTGGTTTGTGGTATCATTTGCAAATACAGTTCCAGCACCTGTCAAGTGCAAGATATAAACTGGTACTCCATTCGCATTAAAAAGCCCCCAGTTCTTTTCGGACACTGACCCAGGTCTCGTATCCTCATTGTAAAGCTCGTAAATGTAAGTACTAACTGCAATACCAGGGTGTTTAGGAGTTCCTGTGTTGTTACGCACATGCTTGATCAAGTTACTGTTATAAGTGTTAGCATTTTCAAGTGTTGCATCTGGCTCTGATGAGTCACCCTTTGAGGGCCAGCCAGATTCCATCACTACAATGGGGATATTGGTAAAGTTTAGATCAGACATTGCAAAATATGCTGCATCAACAACAGCATCAAAAACATTAGTATAATGGAGGAGGGTGTTAGCATCCACGGCTTCCTTGTTTGGAGGGAGGGGACGGAAAAGTGCATAGTCCAATGGAATCACACCATTAGATTGCATGTAATCATAATAAGGGTATACATTCAGCATAAGGTAAGAACCAGTGGACTGCAAAAATTTAAGCAAAGGAACCATGACAGGATCCCAAGAGCGATTGAAGAAAGCTTGGGAAGGAGGAAAAGAGTCAAGGATAATAGAAGATGAATGTGGGGTAGAGACTTTAATTTGATCATCAAGATTAGCAGCAACTAGGGCAGAGTAGATAAACTTTAGGGCAGAGACTAGGACTGGACCAGCATTTGGAAGGAAAGTTAGGACTTCAGATCCAACAGCTATGGCCGTGATATTGGTGGCAGGGACATGGGCAACAACATTGCGAGCGATCCAGTTGGCTGCAGTAGCATTGGACTGGCCAATGCCAAGGAGCTGATCATTGGGAACAGAAACTGTCACTTGGATCCCAGTATTGGCAAGTGCAAGGAGCATGGCTTGATCAGCATCATAGAGCCTGACATGTTTGATATTTTGAGCCCTCAGAAGAGCCACCACCTGAGTTGGACTTGGCATGTCCGAAAGGTCTGTACCAATGTTCACACCGATGAAGGCATCTGCAAGAAGTTACCCAAGCGAGCAGTATAATATGAGCAAATAGTATTGATGATCATCATACACTTGAAGCTTGATTTCATGAACCCATGAAAAGATGCTCAAGTTAGAGCTGACCAAACAAATTTAACATGGGAAAAGCATTCAGCAGAAAACATAAAGCTGTTGCAAATGCAAGCATGTGGAAGAAACTATAACAAACACTCTACTTTTAAAAGCTCTTCTAATAAAAGCAACCAAACAAGCAACAACTTTCTATTTAGAGATCTAGTTATAAAAGTTTTACTAGTGTATGATCTACTTGAAGAAACTATAAAACATGGACCCATATAGGCTCACGTCCTACTTGAACTTTTTCTGTCTTTTCTTCTTTATATTGTTTTAAAAATGAATTTATTTGGCATAAGGAATCCATATATATAATGGAAAAAACATAGTAATTTGAAGGGAAATATATATGGACAACAAAAATGACAAAAGGCATGTCCAAATTTTATGTGCTAGTTTTTCAAGAAACACCAGTAGATTTATTGCTTAAAGTTTTTTAACAAATGAAAACAACAATATTCAAATTTTCTAATTTAAATTATACTATTTCCTCTGTTTCTAATCAGCAGACTATTTGTAGCAAGATCGTCGGTTCATTTTCTTCAAAATCCCTCTACAACTTCTTCAAGGAAGAGAATTAGAACTCTTTTAAGGCATAGAGATCTCTACTTTGAGACACACAACTCTCAATCAACATAGGTTTTATAACTCCAAACACAGGAGGCATTACAACTCTAGAACTTTAAAAACATATCATAAATAATTGATCTGAAATTCAATTCAACTTTAGGACCTACTTATTCTCTATGGCGGGTTCCATTGGGCACAAATACTGCCAACTGCACTCCCCATATCCATTGATGAGAAATCAAAGTCATTTTCAGGTGTTGCTATCTTCTATATCTATATAGTTAAAGACAGATGCAAATTCTTACATTAAACACCAAAACACATAAAATGCACAAATTAGACAGGTAGGTGAATCGTCTCACAATCACACTCTATTTTTGAAGGCTGCATCTCATACAAAAGCATGACTCATTAATCCTGATTATAAATTTCAGTCGTTGTGAACATTTTCTATTAACCACGATAGAATTATCATCATCATCATTGCTTCATATAGTGTTATAAAACTATATTTGACAATGTGATTGTTGATACTTCAATTTACCCCACAACATAAACCTACCTTATTTCCATTTTCCACGAATGAAGTACTGAGAATTAACAGCTAGGATGGTAATAGCAGTATGCATATAATATAGTGGACCATTTCAACATCATGTCAGCGTTCTAAACAGTGAAAAAGACAACCACGCCCTTTGAAGTATATTTATATGACCCCAGTTCAATCCTACCACAATGGGTATTTCGGTCACTACAGCATATTTTACTGAGTTCCATTCAGGTAAGGACTGCCAAACTAGCTGGTGCGCATATTGGTAGAGATTCCCATTAAAGATGGCAGAGAAGAGATCAGAGATTTCCAACACAAAGAAAGATTTTTCTGCAGAGAATTCGACTATAATGACAACGAAGTAAATTACCAAAAAGACTAACATTTTCTCTCTTTCACTATCTCGGCATTTAAATATAAGATTGAAATAAATTCAAAACCACTCCATTTCTTCTTTTAGCCAACGTATTAATGACGAGTGAAATCTATGATTGAATGCTGCAACAATTACAGGAGCCCTTGTTTCCTTGGAAGTTTCCAAATTCAGGAATCTCATTTCATGTCCATAATACTGAAGATAAATCTAAGGGAATGCCACATAAATTTGTAGTGAAATCCAATTATGAGCAAATTTACAAGAGATTAAGTTAAACCTGAGCACAAAGCACAGCAACTTCATCCAAATCATTCAGAAGAAAGCCACTGATTGAGGATAATATTCAGTAGAAGATTTAACACTTCAAAGAAAACGAGTGCATGATAGATACAGCAAAAGAAAACAACCTCGTCAGATTACAAATCAATTTTTGAACTATAAAAGAAAGAAAATTAAGAACTTGCTAAGATCATTAACAAAGACAATTTCACTTTTTGCAAAATAGAAATTCCAATCGAAAACACAAACAAAACCCAGAAAAAAAAATGCAATAATGTAAACAAATGCAGGCAGAATGAAACTCACCTTCATCGGTAGAAACAGCAGAGACAAAAACAGCAAATACTACCAAGAGAAGCACAAGAAGATTAATCACTGCCATTGAATCTTCAATCTTTCAAAACCACAAAACTCAGAACAAGTCTCTCCAGAAAGAGCCAGCACCAAGACTGCCTACAAGTCTACAACCCAAAACCCCAATACGGGAAAACGAAATGAAAAAGACTCTAGAGAGAGAAAAGTTAGCTTCTTTTGAGAAATGTTGGAACCACGTAAATGAAGTGGACTAATGAAATGTTTTAGTTTCGTTTAGTTGCAAAGAGCGGAGTCTTTGTCTGGTAAGAAAAGTGGGAAATGGTTGGAAAAATACATCTAGCTACTTAGTATTTTACTAATTTTACAATAATATCTAGAATATTAAAACTCTTACACATAGATCCATACCTTGAATGAAGGCCATTCAACAGTGCTACAAATTCAGATAGATTACTTTCAAAAAGTGCAAAAATTGGAATTCAATAAGTAATTGCATTAATTTTCTGTTTAAGAAAATAAGTTTAAATTTAATTCAACTTTAATCATGAACAAGTTCCTTTTAGTCGAATTTAAAGAGCAAATCTTTCTTTTTTTAGTATGTTTAAAGTTATAATATTTATAATTCTTAGTTTAACAAGAGAATATTAATTATGCAAGTTAATATTAATTGAATAAATTTTGTGTTTAGTTTTCAAAGAGTTTGGATTTATCTGTCATATCTTAAAATGTATTTGATCATTTTGTATTTAAGAAAAAAATTAAGTACCTAATCGTATTTTTCCTTGGTGTTTCAACTCTGATTGTTAGCAGAATCTAATCGTGGATTTGTGTGTCAGAAAACGGACGGCTGAGATTAACATGCAGTTGCATAGTAACTACTGAGGCCTACCACAGAGAGCACACTTGTGGGGCTGGAACCAGTCAATTTTATTCTCTTTTTCAAGCTTTTTTTTGTTTTTTTGGTGTTTGTGTTTTTTCGTTTTTGGTTTTTTTTTTATTTTTTTTGTGGGGTCAATTAATGCGGGCTTAAGACTCACGGTCTACGAGGAAAATTGCAGAGTTGATGACGTGGCATGTCATGGCAAGCTGGATTGAACGGTCTCAATCCGGACAGGTTTTGGATTATTTTATTGTTTGGCCGTGGTTTTCTTATTCTGTATTATGGGTAACCCCCCACGAGGGATAAATAATTCCACTAATTTTCATGGGCCTGTTTGGATGGGGAGAAAATGCTTCATGGAATATGCCACTGACAGCCCACTAACATAAAAACATGTAATGCCATTTGCAGTGGTGAGAATAAGAATTTTGGGATTTTCTTTTTTGGTCAAAAGTTAATGGATTCTTTTTTATCTATATTATTACGGATGATTGACATGATGCTGTTAGTAACGAAAAATATGATATCTTAGAATAATAATAATAATAATAATAATAAATTTATTAAAAATTATTATTTTTTCAATAAAAGTATTTAAAATTTTTAATAAAATAACCTAATTTTTAATTTCAATTATAAATTTAGCTCAACTTAAAAATTTGTTATATTTGAAACTAAAAATTTAATATTAAAATGAAATTATCCCTTAATTTTGAATTGATAAATAGTACTCTCTCGACAAATTTTATTAAAAAAATTAGTATAAAAATAATTTCTTTTAGTAAAATTTATCAGGGATGATAACTAATAAATTGAAGAAAATTATTTTTACACTATTCTTTCTTGATAATTTCATCAAGAGAATATTATCATTAACTCAAAAGTTAAGAAAAATTTTGTTCAAATTAAATTTTTTGTCTCAAATATAAGAAGTTTGAGACTCATACTAGAAATATAAATAGTAAATAGATTTAAAAATTATGTGATTTTTATCAAAAATTCAAAAATTTGGATAACAATAAATATTGACTTAATAATTAAAAAATTATCGTTCAAAAATTATATAATATTATTATAACCTTACATATGTTAAATAATTTAATATATATATATATATATATGTATACGTACGCCCGCGTGTTTGCGCCCTCATTTTTATGTATGCACGTATGATGCATAAAATATATTACTAGAGTAGTGTTAAATCTATGATTGAGCATAGTTCAAGTTTTGTCAAAACCATATGAAACAAAAAAATGTGGTTATCCAGTTTTTGGCATGAAATTAAACCAAACATAAAAAATCAATCAGTACAATTTATTTTGATTTTAAAGTTTCTTTTAAATTAATTTAATTTTAAGATTTTATTTGGTATAATTAAATATAGAAATTAATCATAATTAATAAATTCAACTAATTAAAATGCATCACACATATTAGTTTAATTTAAAATCTAAAATTGTATTTTTTTAGCTTTCAATTCTATTCAATTTTTTAAACCTAATATCAAAATCAAACTAATTACTTTTTAATTTTTTACATAAAAATCGAATATACATTT
Source organism: Khaya senegalensis (assembly GCA_032402905.1). Lineage (NCBI taxonomy): Eukaryota > Viridiplantae > Streptophyta > Magnoliopsida > Sapindales > Meliaceae > Khaya > Khaya senegalensis. Next base: position 1,174,732 of record CP135537.1, read on the forward strand.
TTATGTGAAAAATCAAATCAAATTGATTTACTAAAATTATGTTTTGTATAGTTTATTTTTTTATTATAAGAATTATTATCAAAATTAATTATTTTTTTTAAAAAAGTAATGATAACAATAATAATAGTTTATGATATGACAGTGATTATTATTGTTGTTGTTGTTGTTGTTGTATAAAAACAATATATAACTATACAAAAAAAAATACAAACTAGCACAGTGAATACTAGTAGCTTTTTAAATAGAGATACTTAGAGCAGACATTTTACCAGTAAAATTTTTATAATTAAAAATTTTTATAACAAAATTATGAGATGTTTGGTTATCATAAACATTCTCTAAGATAAGGTAATTACCTTAAGAGGCAAGTTTATTTTTCTTTTACTCTATAAATTTGTATTTATTTTTATAAAAATAAAGTACATTTAATAATAATATAACTTTATCATACTAAATTATTTTTATTTGTCGGCAAAAAGATTCATTTTGAACTAAAATATTTCTAATTCATATCAAGTATTTTTTTTTTTACAAATTTAATCGAGAGAATTGAAATTTTGCCTAAATTTTCTCTTAGAATTTTGTCCAAAGTTCCAATTTTTTTTTCTCTAAATAGAATTTTGCCTAAATTTTTTCGATAAAATTTATCAAATAAAAATAATTTTAAATAATTTAAATAAAATTAAAATTCTTATAATCAAATTTTTATAGTCAAATTTTGTTGAGAAAGTCATAATTTTATCTAAATTTTTTTTAAAAAAAATTTATATAAAAAAATTAGTTTCAAAGAAACTATTTTGTAAGAAAAAAATAAAATTTTATTAAAATTTTAGTTAAAAAAAATTTATGGAAAGAAATTAGTATAAAAAAGTTTACATAAAATTATAATTTTTATAATAATTTTAAAAAATTTGTTGTGAGAGTTAGAGTTTTGTCAAAAATTCTTAGAGAAATCATTTGTTATGTACAGAGAATGTAGGGGAAAATTATGCAGAATGCTTTTTTTCTTTACATAAACAGGAGGCAATTTTGAAGTTGACCAAAATGAAAAATGACAAAAAATGTAACTATTTACAAAAAAAAAAAAAGAAAAAAAGAAAAAAAAGAAGGATATATTTACGATTTTCTCGATCACTTCCATCTGCGAAAGTTATTATGCAAAGCGTCCGGGCACTGGGTGGAAATATAAAGAATAAGAGAGAAATTTGCAGTTTTCACGCTGTACCCGCCTGAAATGAATTGAGAAAATGGATCAAAACCAAAGATCAGTAGGAGCAGCAGCTGCTGCATCAGCTTCTTCTCGAGCCTACCAGCTGCACCCAGCCCGCGCCGCCATTATCGATCTCTTCAATCTCTACTTAGGAGTAATTTCGCTAATTCATTTGTTTTTTTTCTCTTTGTTTTATAACTTTATCATATTATTATTAATTTTGTTTTTTTTTTCCCTTCTCCAGAGAAGTAGCCGCCAAAAACACGATGATTCAGTCACAGAACCTCCGTATGCCCACTCTCACTCTTTTGTACTTTTCCCATTATTTTTTATTTTCAATTTTTTACTGAATTTTGTAGTGTTTATGTTTGTGACTGTATTTCTTTTTACAAGATTTCGTTACTTTCTTGAAATTAAAAATAAAATTCTTGTTGAATAGATGGGCAGAAGTCTGAGTTTTGAATGAAAACTAGGAAAAAAGACTGTTTTTATTCATAATATCTCAACGATTTGAAATTGATAGTGTTATGCTAATTTTTAGTGTCTTGTGGTTGGCATTGCTGAAAGTGAAACCGCGATCCTTATGAATTTGAGTTTTTGATTGTAGGCTTAGTTAGCTTTCGTGCTGGGATTTTGATTAATTATGGATTAAATCATGTGCAGGAACAAGACACAGAAGCGAGTGCTTGCTCTTAACAGAGTGCTTCCTCCTCGAAATGAGCAATTTCTTTTAGATTTTGAGCAACTGCAGAGCCAGTTTGTTGTAAGTTGAGGATTTAAATTCTGAAATATTGCATACATGTACTTACTCTCTGTTTCCTTATTTTCATTTTTCTTTCTTTCGAAATAATTAAGGGCCCATATTTTTTATTTTTTGGTTGTTGGTGAGGGGACAATGAGCTTTTATGTGTTGTATGCTGAGCCATTTTTGTACAGGATCAAGATCAATTGCGTGCTGTGACAGAATCTGTTCTTATTTCCCTAGTGGTGCAGTGCTGTAGTCATGTCCCGCGAGCAGAATTTCTTCTCTTTGCTTTACGGAGCTTGTGCTCTTTAGGTTACATTAACTGGGATACTTTTTTGCCATCTCTTCTTTCATCTGTCTCCTCGGCAGAAATGTCTGTGGCAAATCAGGGCACTCAAGCAATGCCTGCAGTTTCATCCACAAGCTTACAACAGTCTGGGGTGTTGCCAACTTCAAACACAATTCCCAATTCTTCTAATTATCAATCCTCGAATCCTGCATCTCCATTGCCTTCAATTCATGGTATGGGTTCTCCTGCCCAATCAGCAATAGAACCATTGACTTGTACAACTATGTCACCTGTAAAATCATCTGATGCATCCTATGGTGCTCAACAGTTCACAACAAGAGTTAATTCATCTATAAGAGACAATGCTATAAGCAGTCTGCGTCAGCTATGTTGTAAAATTATTTTAACTGGCCTTGAATTTAACTTGAAACCAGTTACTCATGCTGAAATTTTCTATCATATGCTGAATTGGCTGGTTAATTGGGATCAAAGGCAGCCAGGGATTGATGAACCTGATGGAAAACCCTGGAGACCTGACAAGGCTCTGATTGAGTGGCTGCACAGTTGTCTGGATGTAATTTGGCTGTTGGTCGATGAGGATAGATGCCGGGTGCCTTTTTATGAATTGCTGCGCAGTAGCTTGCAGTTTATAGAGAACATACCAGATGATGAAGCCTTATTTACACTAATCTTGGAGATTCACAGGAGGCGAGATATGATGGCTATGCATATGCAAATGTTAGATCAGCACCTTCATTGCCCAACATTTGGGACACATCGGATTCTATCTAAGACAACTCCTAATGTTTCAGTTGAAGCCATGGCAAACTTGCGTTATTCACCAATCACATATCCAAGCGTGCTTGGTGAACCATTGCATGGAGAGGTGATGGCTTTTATTTATACTCAACATGAAATTTTAAAATTGTAATGTGTTTATTTTAGTGAAACAATATTAATATATATGAATTAGTAATAGATTTTTAATGAAGCAATATTTGTGTAATTTACCCATATCGTAATTTGTTATGCTTTTATGACCATTTATTTTCTTGCATGTACTCTCATGAGAATTTGCCAACAAATTTTCTCTACTATATTGCATATATTGGCAGTAAGAGAATGATTCTATATTTGTTTCTACAACAACATTTCTGTTGGATAAAACAATTGCATTTCCTATATATACATGCTTGCACTTGTAATTGCAAAATGGATGAATTCATTTAATGAAATCAAATGACATTTCTTCTTATTACGATTTCATTTTCATAGTTTAAATATTTTTCATTTCAGTCCATAACTTATTTACAACACCTACACTGTCAAGATATGCCTCATTGAATTTGATTTTTTGTATATCTTGTTGTCAGCTTGTGTGCCAGGTTCTAAACTAGGATTAGGTTGGTGGGCTCAAGGAGATTTAAACCTAAGCTCTCTTAGTTGGAAAACAAAGGTCATACCATTGGACCCACCCCTTGGGGATAATGGTTTCGTATGGTTTTAATTACTAAAAGGATGCATACGTTCTAGAAAGAATACAAAAGGATTGTTTTGTGGCCTGTGGGTTTTTATAAGTCATCGAACTAACAACCCAGTAGGTATGCCCTTCAGTATCCGTGTAAAATATGTATTGTGGCTATAGGTTGGCTAGAAGGAAGAAGTTTCAAACAAGAATTAATTTTGACTCTTGATGGCATGTTTTTAGGTATAAACATATTTCTTCTTAAGGGTTAGTATAGTTGATTTGTACTCCATAAAAAAAGCATGTTGTTGATCTTCCTGCAATCTCTTTGGTGTCCTTGGGGCATTGTCTCTTTGTTCTCCAACTGTTTTTTTTTTTTTGTGTGGATGCTGGCTCTAGCATTTGTACGAGATGTAGGGCAGCCAGCTCTTACAAACCTGGGTTTGATTCATTCTTTTGAGGTGTTGTTTCTTTGATCCTGATTTCTTATTTATTTATTTTTTTTTGGAGGGGGTGGGGGGTGTGCAGTGTTTAGTCAAGGAACCTATATTGATTGAGAAATTTTACAAGAAGATGAACAAGTGGTCCACAAAAATAGCAGTACGTGCATTAGAACAGCCTAAGAAAGAAGTCCTTGTTCATAATAGGACACTGTAAAAGAGTCCTGATAGCTACAAAAGTAGAAAGCAATTTCCTTGAAAACGGGCTATGGTCTTCCCAACTAAAAGTAAAGGAGTTAAAAGGGAAAAAAAATCTCAAATCACAGAAGATGATCCCAAGCATGCTGTTCTCTCAGCTTTTGTTGAATGAATCATATGTGGGATCATTGCATATTGATTTAGGAGATGGCAAATTCATTTATATCTGATAAGATAAAATATGAGAAAGTAGATCTGTATCTCTGACTTTACTTCAGGGGAAAAAATTTTAGTCTTCTTGCTCTTGCATTTATCTGTTTGTGAGTGGTTAGGGACGTATTTGAAGATTTGACAACATTTAAATGGTGAACTAAGAAAGGAGGAAATGATTGATAAAATATTTGGGATTGTCCAACAAAGAGTTTATGCTCTGGACTGCAGTATGGTTTGAATGTATTGGGTTGTGAGACAAGAAAGTTGTGAAACTTGTAGGAACAATTAACAGGGTATTCTGCAAAGCAACATATTTTCAATGTTGCTTGCTTTAGGTAATGTCCCTAGAAGTAAGATGGATTATCTGGTTTTAGTGCTTAAAAGTAAAGAATTGCATCTGGTTTTAAACTAACTAAAGTTAACATCAGCAAAGAAATTTAGTGTGCAAAATGCAGTTAGCTGAAATAGAAGGATAAGAGATGGATTACAATAACTTAGTTGATGACAGATTCCCTTATCTTGTTACGTTTACTGAAGTTTTGAATTTCCAACCCGATATTTATTAAACGGAAGAAGCCATTTGATATTTTTGGAAATTATTACTCATTCATGGTGAAATGATTTTAAAATTATTGTAACTTCAAAGTTTCATTGAGTTTGGGGATGATGTGGTTGTAGTGAAGGAACCTATACTGATTGAGAAATTTTGCAAGAAGATGAACAAGTGGTCCACAAAAATAGAAGCACTTCCATTAAAACAGCCTAAGAAAGAAGTGCAATTAGCAGAAATGGAAGGACAAAAGATGGATTATGATAACTTAGGTGGTGACAGATTCCCTTATCTTGTTACATTCACTGAAATGTTGAATTTCCCATGTGATCTTAATTAAGGGAAGAAGCCACTTGATATTTTTGGAAATCATTACTTATTCTTGGTGAATCGATTTTGAAAATAATGTAACATCAAGGTTTTACTGTTTATTTCTCTTTGTCTTCTTGCCTGTGCTTTAGTCCTCTTGTATTGACCCAAGAATTCCTGATTTTGGGTGAGTTGTTTTCTTTCTTTCTTTCTTTCTTTTTCTCGTTTCTGAAAATTTGTGACACTTACCTCCTTGGAGTTTGGTTCTGCTAATCATCTTTTTTAATTAGCGGGTAATCTTAATCTGCATGGTTGCTTTCTGTTGTACCCTTGAGTGATTGAAAGCCTCTGTTATAGTTGTAAGAATGATCAATTTATTAATATTTTAAATTCCCATGCCAAAGTGTGTGTGTTTCTTATAGGGCAAGCACAATATATCTATTTGTTAATTTAGTTTCTTTTACCTTGTGCAGGATCTTGCAACGTCAATTCAGAGGGGAAGTTTGGACTGGGAGAGAGCTATGCGTTGCATAAGGCATGCTATTCGTGCAACTCCATCACCTGACTGGTGGAAGCGTGTACTTCTTGTGGCCCCTTCACCTTGGTATAGAAATCCTGCTCAAGGGCCTACCCCTGGTGCTGTTTTTACTAATGAGATGATTAGTGAGGCAGTAATTGACAGAATTGTTGAACTATTAAAGTTGACCAATTCAGGCAACAATCTCTTCTTCTATTTATTAGTTATGTTTTTTATTTTGTTCATAAAAAATGCGTTCAAGCATGGCTAATGATTGCTGATTGTGTTCTATTATAGTTCTTTCTGCGTCATACTTACATTGCATCTGTGATTCTGGATGAGCATATAATTTATCCTTCGAAAATGTCAGTCTTATGATGTTTTGTGCATCTCATATATTGGTTCGATGCTATCAATGCCTCAGGTTCATTTCAATTTTTCCATGTTATACACCGCATATTTAGTTGGATTGGAGTGAGAGAATATTATGGTAATGTAATTGGTATATGAATAATTGGGCTCCCTTCTGGTACATGCCATGTGGGTTTGTACCAATGGCGGTCATAATAGCCCATTCTTTCAAGACCCATAATATCTCCTTATATATTGCTATTTAATTTCTATGTTTGATCTTTGTTGTCTGCAAAATCATATTTCTTTTCTTATGCTAAAGTTTTACACTGTTTCTTTGGAAAAAAAAAGAAGAAGAAGCAAACTTAATGTTTGATCCAATGGAGCTGTCATATAATGATTTTCTGTGGAGCTTTTATGTTTTATGATTGTAAGGTAATTTCTTACTCCCATTTATTTTGCTGCAGAAGTAAATTGCTGGCAGGATTGGCTTATCTTCTCAGATATATTCTTTTTTCTTATCAAAAATGGGTGCATTGACTTTGTTGATTTTGTGGACAAGCTAGTTTCACGTTTTCAAGATGGCGACAACCACATTCTTCGAACAAATCATGTTACTTGGCTGCTTGCCCAGATTATTCGGGTTGAGCTTGTAATAGCTGCTTTGAATTCTGATGCTAGAAAGGTTTTCTTTCTTCTTTTTATTTTATTTTATTTTATTTTTTGAGATAAAATTGAGTTTTGCTTATCATCTTTCCCACTCTCATATTCATATGATCTTTTAGAAAGCATTTTGCAGTCTGGAAGCACTCACATTTTTTTTTTTTTTGGTGACATTCAGTTTACTTCCAGGAAACATATATGCTTCATATTTATTTATCTGATTCTTTCTATTGATAACTTGTGCTTGAGGAAGTTATGCATGTTGATATACTGCAACTCAGCTATTGCATTTCGGTTGGTAGGTGGAGACAACCAGAAAGATTCTATCATTTCACAGAGAAGATAGATGCACTGATCCTAATAACCCCCAAAGTATCTTGCTTGATTTTATAAGCAGTTCTCAAAACCTACGTATTTGGTCATTGAGCATGTCGACCCGAGAATATTTGAATAACGAGCAGCTTCAAAAAGGAAAACAAATAGATGAATGGTGGAGGCCAGTGGGCAAAGGTAAGTTTTGCTGAGTCAAATTAGTAAATGAGTATGGTTATTGCCATGATGACACTATGGGTCTACTTTAATTTGCTTCACATAACTGATTTGATTATCTTCCATTTATGATTTATGTGGTCTATGATGGTGATCATTGGGTTTTACTTGTCACGAGTGATTTAAATATTCATGTTTATTTGTATTCATTGGTACTCCCACTTGATTCTAATTTAATAGAATTAAGAAATTGAACCAATGCCATGATGATTTACATTTAAAATGATTCCCTATTCTTGATTAAGAAGCTTGCTAAGGGAATGGGGAACCTTTTTCTGAGCATTGGAAAATGCCAAAGAGATGCAACACAAGTTCATGATACATATGTGTCAGGAGCACCAGAAAAAGAAAGAAAATACTGACATCTAAAGTGGAAAAGAGTTGGGAACCCCTGAAAAGAACCAGAGAAAGAAAATTCTTGAAACCTAGGATAGAGTACTTTTCATGACATATGGCGAAGCAAACATGATGATGTCTATATAAGCATGATGAGTTTTATTTTGTGACTATATCTTGGTAAAGTAAGGTTGCTTCATGGGGTGTGTGTTTTTCTTCAATTTTCTTCTTCATTCAACTGGAATCCACAGCAAAATGCTTATTTTTCGTCACTGCTGTTGATTTATTGTCCTTGTTTGTATTGAAATTGCTAAATTGACTCATCTTTATATTAAATTTTAAACTAATTCTTCACATATTTTTTTTATATTTGACACTTATGTTGTTTTACAAAAAGAAAATAAAATACTAAAAATTGAAATCTTCACATAAGAATCCTAGTATCTTCCATTTTTCTTTTTGGGTGCTTCCTTAGGGAATAATTATTGTATTTTAGTTAAATTTTCAATGTGTTTTTGTTTCCATTTTAGGGGATCGTATGATGGATTATATGAATATGGATGATAGATCAATTGGAATGTTTTGGGTTGTTTCCTACACCATGGCACAGCCTGCTAGTGACACAGTTATGAGTTGGTTAACCTCTTCTGGAGATACAGAGTTGCTGCCGGGAGCAAATTTACAGCCCAATGAAAGGTTTATGGGGATGCCGGAAGTTAGCCCATTGCCAATGTCCCTATTAACTGGCTTTTCGTTGAATCTATGTCTGAAGTTGGCCCTCCAAATGGAAGATTCTATATTTGCTGGGCAGGTACTCTTGATGTTTCTTGCTCATGTTGAAGTATATATGTGGTATAAGACTTGCTTCTATCCTTCATAAGGCGTGTTGCCTAAATTGAGCAATCTGAGAAATTAGTTGTCTCCTAAGCAATGTCTGGGATGGCATTGCAAGAATTTGTAGGTTAGGAGATCTTTAACTGGGATGTGAACATTTATCTAGCTATCCTTCATAAGGCGTGTTGCCTGAATTGCGGCAATCTGAGAAATTAGTTGTCTCCTAAGCAATGTCTGGGATGGAATTGCAAGAATTTGTAGGTTAGGAGATCTTTAACTGGGATGTGAACATTTATCTAGGATAGGACCTTTGCTCTCCATAATTTGAGAATATGGACACTTTGGGGAATAATACCTGTGGTAACATCGAGTGAGTGGCTTAATGTTCTGTTCCCAAATTGATGTGGGGATATATGAAAAACCAAAAAGGAGAAACCAAATCCCGCAGTTTCTTTAGAGAAATTTGTCAAAAGAAACGACTTGTGATAATAACATTCTAGCTGTCAGTGTAGATTAAATTATTAAAATACAGCTGTTATTAGGGAAAAAAATTCTTAAATAAGTGGAAGGTAATTAGATTTCCAGTAAAATTGATTATTAAATGGGCAAGTAGTTCCACCCTCCCCCATCCAAAGAAGGCAGAACTTCTGCTGAGAATTTTATAATAGTTTTATTCTCAAAGAGAATGCATAGTCATTGCTCTTACTGTTGCAAGTAGCGGATTAGTATCCAAATAATTCTACTTTGGAAATTGTTCCAAGTTAGAGGAAGTGGAACAGTTTGTGAATGATTTTTTGAGGGCATCGAGGGCTCTAGTCATTGAGCATTTTAAAGTGCCTCTTAAAAACATGTCAATGGAATATAAAACAAAAAACTAAGAATGCATAAATTCCAGAGTGCTATCATTTCTTTATGGTGTCAACGATTCTGTGTGTTTTGAGGCCTTGCAATATGCTCTATCTGTTCTCTGATAACCAGTGTACATATTTTTCCTCATTTTCTCATGAAGCTTCCTTTTCTGAGTCTTGTCTTCTTTCTTATTCATTGTTTTTGTACAACTTTCTAAACTGCATTAGCTGGAACGAAATTGTGGTCTGCCTCTTTGGATTATTGTATCAAGGTCAATGATGGATAACTTAGTGTCTTTAAACCAAATTTTCACAGCTCTTTGTTTAGTTGACGAAGAAAGTTCTCACAGGGATAGAGGAGACTGAAGTTGGTACACCCAGTTGTGTTGGGCCATCTCTCTATTGTGGTGCTAATTGATTTACTTTTTCACATGGATTTCTTTTTCCAGGAGTGAATATTGATTCCTTCTTTTTCTTTTTCTTCTCAATCCATTACAAATAGAAATGATTAAACCAATTATAAGAAGCCGTCCATGCTTCAAATGATTGGACTTTTAGAATTTTTTTTTTTAAATGTGACTTGTGATCTTGGATCGTACCATGCTACCTCTAACACATAATGTGTGTCTTGATTCCCTTTCTTCTTCATCCAACAATGTATTTTAAATAAAAAATTTTAGATGATTCAAATACATTTCTGATCACAACCTCTTTAGAATTTCTTTTCATTTTTAAATGGACAACTTCAGGGAGAAGAATTGATAATAAGTGTTGAAACACCATTTATCCAAAATTTTAGGCTTAATGGAAAATCTAATGGACTGTTTCACATCTTGGCTTTAAATTTAATGAGCAGACTTTTCACGTCTTCAAATACGAACAAACATACACTTAGATTTTAGCATAGGCCTTAGTTGCTCTACGCAATTAATTAATGAAACACAATATGTGCCTTGGCTAGACATTTGTTATCAGATTCGTTATTGACCTTCCTGTAAAATTTTTACTACCCCATGAATCATTTATTCCAAAACGATTCATGAAGGTATGAAACATGCCTTGTCTCGACATTGGACCAAGAGTGAGATTGAAGGGATAAAAAATTGCTAGTTCATGTTGAGCCATTGAACCAGCTCAACCAGCAAGGAAAGCTGTATGTATTATTTGCACAAAAAGCAACTTGCCCAATACTACCCATTGATTTACCAAACTACTACACATGTAATCTAATTCCCCCTAAGATATGGAATTAAACCACTACTTGGCCATAGAGCTTTCTTGCTCCTATTTACATAAAAATAGCAGATGCATAGTCAATTGAAAGAAATCATTCTCTTTTTTGAGACTTGAGAGTGTCACTTATCTACATACAATCTTTTTCAATTCTAAATAGTGGTTGCCCCCATATTGTGTGCAGGTTGGATCAGAATAGGAATATGTATTCTCTCCTATAAAAGTGAAGAACTTTTGTACAATCTTGACCAGTTTTTCAATAAGTTTTATTCCAACACAATGCAAAAAACAATAAACAGGCTGGTAGAAGAAGTTGTGATACTTGGCACGATCTGTACCTGCATATGGAGAAGAATAAATCATTCCTCAGGCCCATAGGATTAATTGGACAAAAATAGAAAGAATTTTGTTTAGTTTTATATTCTGTCTTTCCAATGGAGGGATTTAAACACAAGGCTCTAAGTGAAACATATCTCTGGTATCTTGTTAAGAGTAAGACTACATCAATCCCAAAAGCTTAAGCTTAGAGGAAAGGCTAAAAACAGTATTAAACTCTAATGGAGTTAACTGTCATGACGGTAGTTGAATCTTCTTAGACATTGTGCGAAAAGCAAGCAAGTCACTCATTAGGGAGTAATAGTTATTCATAATTTGCAAATGTGAACAACAAATTGATTTTCTGATTTTTCTAGTTTACTAAAGAACTTCTGCATTAACAGCAAGTTTCAACCAAAAAAAAAAGTGTGCATTGTAAAAGAGGATCTGCTTCTATTCATCTTTATTTTTTGGATATGAATGCCATGATTTGTATCTTTTTCCTAATGCTTCGATGAACCTATTATGCAAAAATTGAAGAAATTCCTTTTTGTTGTGCTATTATTTTCTTCTTTCTAATGATCTACTTGTGCTAAGACTGAATGAGTCTTATTTTAAGTGTTCTAAATTGAGTAGCCATCTGCCAGGTTTTAAATCATTTTTTGGTATTTCTTTCTCAATTCTGATTACTTTGTGCAGGTTGTGCCTAGCATTGCAATAGTTGAAAGTTATACGAGATTGATGTTACTTGCACCTCACTCTTTGTTTCGTTCGCTTTTCAGTGTAATTGCCTTTACCTTTTAAAATTGTTACTTCTGCATATATTTACTTTTTCTCTAATGATTATGCTTTTTATTTTGTGGAGAGAATATTACACTTTCCTTGTGGTTACTTTGATTACCTTGATCTGGGTTTGCATTAAGTAGAGCAAATAAATGGTAGAATAACAACAATTATATGTCCAAATTGGCCAAAAGATTGTTGCTGATGGGAAAAGATGGTGAAAGCTTTTTACTATCAAAGGAAAACATAAGATGGTGTGCTCTCTGAACATGTCAATGTGCTTTTTCTTTAACATGAATAAAGGTATAAAACACGAGAGAAAAGCAGCTCACATTTGAATGATAATCCGACTAAACTCGTGAAATCCTATTACTTTGGATCAATGCTGGCCATTGGATATTCCAATCTGGTTAAAACTCGAATATTCAAATCTTTACAGGGTGGGTTTTAGGCAATTTGATTACAATTTATCTGGCCGTGTCTATGTGAACCTGTTGCATAAAGTGGCTGTTTGTATCAATCGTTGTTGTACTTTCATTCTCCCCTAATAGCCTCTACATCTATGGAAATAAATGCGAGTCTTTGCAACCATCCCCTTGACATCAAGCAGTGCTTCTGGACATACAGTCTGTGCCTACTTCTTGGAGGACTATTTCATTATTCAAAAATTTCAAAGTTGCTGTAGGTCGGTTAAAAGATCCTTGGCACATTTTGCAATGCTTACTTTCTTTTTCAGATGATACGCTGCCTTTCTTGTCATCCAATAGACTGGGTAGATGAAGCCATTTATCATTTCCATGAATATGCCCATCTTACATTGTTTAATTCTTGAAATTTATTTTTAAGCTTTTCTATAAGATGTTTACTTGCAGGTTTTCAGTTTGAAGTGTTTACCCTTTTCTTCTTCTCACTCTTCTGTTAAATGCATTTTATGCCTTTGTTGGATTTGCTATCAAATTCCACTTTTTTCATTTATTGTTTAGTTCTTGTTTATGAAAAAAGTGTTTCTTCTCATTGATACTACAATACATCTCCTAAAACTGCTATTTTCTGCAGCATTTGGCACAAAGGAATCCTCACTTGTTGGGCAAGCCAGGGGTAACTCTGTTGGTGCTCGAAATTATCAACTACCGATTGCTTCCACTGTACAGGTGATCTGTTTGATCCATTTGGTGATCTAGGTTTCTCTCAATTTAATGATCGCTAAGCATCTGGATATATATGTTGCTGATTCTATTCTTATAAGTCTTGTTTTTCAAAGCCCACTCCTATGTGTCATGCTCCTATATCACTTGTCTTGAAATTGTTTTACGTGTTATACATATTGATGTACAAAGAGTACTTGTGCTGTATAGTGCAGTGGATTGTATTCATAATATCTGTCTGAAATGGGATTTGATGGTGTCGTAGGTGAAATTCATGAGCTGACATTTGTTCCCTTCTTTTGTAGGTATCAAGGAAAAACCAGAACATTGATGTATGATATTACAAAAATAATTTCTGCCTTAAAAGCGAAACGTGGAGATCATCGTATATTTAGGTTGGCTGAAAATTTGTGTATAAACCTAATTTTGTCACAGAGAGACTTTTTCTCTGTGAAAAGGGAAGGAAAGGTATATAGTACGTTCACTGAACAGAAACCATTTTTATTCCTCTTTTTATTTCTTTCAAGGTAGGGTAAAATTTTTCATTTTATTTTAATTCTTTGCAGGGTCCGACTGAATTTACAGAAACTCTGAATAGAATAACTGTGATTACTCTTGCCATCACCATAAAAACACGTGGGATTGCTGATGCTGATCACTTGCTTTATCTTCAAACTATGTTAGAACAAATAATGGCAAGCAGTCAGCATACTTGGTCAGAAAAAACACTACGGCATTTTCCACCCCTTCTACGTGACAGCTTGATTGGGCGGATAGATAAAAGGGGCATGACAATTCAAACATGGCAACAGGTTTGTTATTGTATTTCTTTTATCCTTTTGTAAAGTATTTCTTTTGTACTGGCTGGAATTCTTTTAATTGCAGAGTGTGAAACTCACAATATTAGGCACCTTTAATTTGGGAGTGTAATGCCATATTATATCTTGGTCATTGAAAATTCCCAAGCACGTTTCTTCATTTGGCTTAGGATAACATCAACTCCTTTTTCAGGTAGAAACAACTGTGATTAATCAATGCAGCCAGCTTCTTTCGCCGTCTGCCGATCCTACTTATGTTATGACATATATCAGTCATAGTTTTCCCCAACACCGACAATATTTATGTGCTGGTGCATGGATACTGATGCAGGGGCACCCTGAAAACATTAACAGTGCTAACTTGGTACAACTCTGCAGACTTCTTACTCACCCAAAAAGTATTGCATGAGGCATAATGATCATTGTGGCTGGACTGATCATTTCTTTACGGGGGTATTTTCAAATATCTCCCTAGAGGTTTGGAAAAATAACATATAGATGTAAGTTTTTATAAAATTAATAGAAAGTATTTCTTAATAGTAACACCATTATATTTAATCATTAGTTTATTAACTAAAATAGTGAAATGACTAAAATAATCTTATATGTATAATTTTAATTTAGTAGTATTTTTTGTATATCTTTCCTAAAGTTTAAAAAATTAATAGAAAGTATTTTTTAAAAAATTATTTTTTCATATTTTAACATTTAATTTAATTTAATAAAAATGCATAAATTAAGTTCTAATTTTAGAAGGATAATACTGTAAATTACTAATTTGTGTAGAATTATAAATTATTTAATTTGAAAAAAATATATAAAACTATATGATATGAATATATACAAATAAATATTAAAAATTGTATGCCTGTATATAATTATTATAGCTGCTTATGAAATATTTACATGATTATTAGGCTATTTTTATTAGCAAATTAAACATGAAAATATTTTACAACAATTAAAATAATTTTATACAAACAATCAATTTATAATACTTATTTGTATATATTCATATCTTATAGTTTTATATATTTTTATTAAATTAAATGGTTTATAATTCTAAGCAAGTAATTGATAGAATTGTCTAATTGAAATTAGCCCCTTATTTATGCATGTTTATTAAATTAAATTAAATTAAATATCAAAATATAAAAAAAAAAGCTTTCAGAGGTACTTTCTGTTAGTTTTTTAAATTAATGGAAAGTATGTGAAAAATACTACTAAATTAATATAATACACATAAATTATTTTAGTCATTTTATTATTTTAGTTATTCAACTAATGGTCAAACACAACGGTATTATTATTATTAAAGAGTGCTTTCTGTTAGCTTTATAAAAAATTTACATCTATATATAATTTCGTTAAACTTCAAGGGTGGTACTTGAAAATATCCCTTTCTTTACAACATTTTTTTTTTTTTTCTTTCTGGATAGCTGTAACAAATTATTAAAGAATTTATTATTTTCTTGAATTGGAGACCAGTTACGTGTATTGAGAGAAATTTCCCCAGAAGAAGTAACATCCAATATCTACACCATGGTGGATGTTCTACTTCACCACATTCATGTGGAACTTCAGCGTGGACATTCATTACAGGTTTTGTGCCTAGCTTATCCTTTTTACATCTCTTTAGGGCAATGTCTATAACTTGTTTTTGTGCAAAATGTAATGTAATTTTATTTTTTCAGGACCTGATATTGAAAGCTTGTGCAAATATTACGATTCTTGTATGGACCCATGAGTTGTTTCCCCTGGATATATTACTTCTTGCCCTTATCGACCGCGATGACGATCCACATGCATTGCGTATAGTGGTAAACTCTGCTTACAAGTTATATCTTTTTTACGCATTTCATTTTCTCTAAATATAAACTTTCATCAAGAATGATCATAAGTTGCAGCTCATATACTTCCATATACTTCATGGTCCTTTTGTATTTACCTAATGTTTTAGTTGTCAACCCTAATTTAACAAATTCATGCTTGCTGGGGAACATTTGTTCGTATTGCTCCTTTTTGTTTACTGTGGTTCTGTTTTATTAATTTGCAGTGACAAAAGTACACTTTGTACTCAATATAGGTCTTATGAAATGCCTATAATAACTTCTGCAAGTTGATTCTGATGAAAGTTAAAAATGAATAGCTTATGCATTCTCATAAAACTTACTTCTTTCATGTGATAAACTATAAATTTTGCCACTTTGCAGAATCCCATTGTGGTTTTGCTGTCAAAGAAGTTTATTTATTTATTTTTTTGTATTGATTTTCTACTGACACCATAGTTTAAATAATCTGCCTTGCAGATGAATTTACTTGAGCGGCAAGAACTTCAACAAAGAGTTAAATTATATTGTATGAATCACTGCAACCCCGAGCATTGGCTTTTCAGTGGAATGTTCAAGCGCGTGGAATTGCAAAAGGCCCTTGGGAATCATCTCGCATGGAAGGAGAGGTAATGCCTGCTAATTCTTAATAACTTGCCTGATTGAAATCTGTTCAATATGATTTGTATATCCAATATCAAGGTTACACAATCCAACTAAATTTTTCTTTCTTCTGGATTGTTGGTGCCACCTTGGGTGAGACCAAATACCTCAGCTAAAAGTTTAGCCAAAATACTGTCATATCAATTACAAGTATTGCATGCTACTGATTTTGTGAGATAGTGAGGTAATTCATCGTTGTATTAATTATAACTTATATGTATCCCGTGCTCATAATCTAGTAAGACAGTGGGGTAATTCATTGCCATATTAACTATAACTATTTCAGGATTATACATTACTTGGATTGTTGCAACCCGAAAGAGAATTTTTATTGGATGCTGCCAACAGTAGCATAGAAATGATGCTGGTGTGCAAGGGCAAATCAGTGAATACCTATATTAGTTATTTTGTGCTTATTTTTTGTTGGTGGATGGAGTCTTTTAGGCCAAATGGGCCTCCATTAGTATATTATAGTGCGTAGCTGACTTATTTCCATTCTTCTTTCTTTTATAAATTATTTATTCCATATGTTTGTGCATTTGCATCTACATGACAAATCCATTGACTAAATTATCTAGTGCTTATAAAAGGCCTGTGCTAGAGTTCAAATACTGTTGTTGGGCTTTATCTTATCAACTTAAACCGTTTGGATCAAGAGTATAGAATTTTTAAGATTTTGGAGACTCTCCCTTCTATTCAATTTCTTCTTCCTTTTTGTATTTCCCATATTATCCTTTTGAGTTGCTGGTTTTCTTAGATCAACCCATCAAATAGGCTTTTATGTCAAATGCAGAATCAATTAGTCCCTAAAGCTTAATCTGATAGAATATTGAGTAAAATATTTAAACTCAGACATCAAATTTAGTCTTAGTGGTGGAGATTCTTGTTTAATCATGGAATTATAGTTAACATGGCAAAAGCCCCATGGTGGGCATTAATCTCAAGAGTAGAACACAATTAATTTAGTTAATGGCGTAGAGTGTGGATGCATTAACTCCTGAGGAAATACCTTTTCTCAATGAATTCATTTAATAACATGGGTTCTCTCACTAATATTACTTTTTATGAGCTTATCAGGTATCCTACATTCTTTGATGATATTGCTGCACGTTTGCTTCCGGTCATCCCCTTAATTGTCTATAGACTCATAGAAAATGATGCCATGGATTCAGCTGAAAGAGTTCTGGCTGCTTTTTCTCCTTTTCTTGCTTACCACCCTCTACGATTCTCATTTGTTCGTGATGTACTTGCATATTTCTATGGTCATCTACCCGGAAAGCTCATTGTCCGAATATTGAATGTGCTTGATCTTAGCAAGGTAATCATAATTCTTCCGTTCCTTTTCCCATTTTCCTTTGTCTTTGTTTCTTCATTTTTTGTCTTTTGCGCTATTTGGCAATCTTAATTTATTGTATTTGCACATCCAATTTCAAATCTGCTTCAGATTCCGTTTTCTGAGTCATTCCCACAGCACCTTAGTTCATCAAATCCTGTCATGTGCCCCCCTCTGGACTATTTTGCAACTCTCTTATTGGGTCTCGTGAATAATGTTATACCTCCATTAAATAGTACCTCAAAATCTGGGTCAATGGTGGATGCTTCAGTGCGTGCCCCTCATAACAGAACTCCAGCAACATCTCAGTCTGGGCCCTCAACGGCTTCAGAGGGTCAAAAAGCATTCTATCAAATTCAGGACCCCGGAACATATACTCAGCTAGTTCTGGAAACTGCTGTCATTGAGATACTTTCACTTCCTGTATCTGCATCCCAGATTGTATCATCTTTAGTTCAAATTGTTGTTAATATACAACCAACACTAATTCAAACCAGTAACGGTGCACATGGAGCTTCAAGCAGTGTTGGGCAAGGTTCAGTTTTACCCACATCTCCTTCAGGGGGAAGCACAGATTCCTTGGGTGCAAGCAGATCAACTCCTTCAGTTTCAGGAATCAATACCTGTAGCTTTGTTTCCAGAAGTGGTTATACATGCCAACAGCTGTCCTGCTTATTGATCCAAGCTTGTGGTCTCTTGTTGGCTCAGCTCCCTCCGGATTTTCACGGACAATTTTATATGGAAGCATCACGTATTATAAAAGACAGTTGGTGGCTCACTGATGGTAAAAGGTCACTGTCTGAACTAGATTCAGCTGTTGGCTATGCTTTATTGGATCCAACATGGGCTGCTCAAGACAATACCTCAACAGCCATTGGTATGGTACTATTTGTGGCTGTTCTTTTGATTGGCCTTGCATGCATTGGCTTTGCAGATTCATTTATTACTCAAAAAATTAAAATTGTGCAAAGTCCACTGAGTCAATTTTTTTTTTTGGAGAAACTGATTCTAAGTCAAATCTTATTTAGTGGTTAAACAGGATCAGGAACTTCAATGACTTCTGACGACCGTTGGAAGCAAAAAAAACATATACTTAATCGATGTATGGATCTGTTACCTTATTACAATGTATCATCAAATCAATTTCATTTGATGAAGATCCTTAAGTAGGCCATCCATACGACGGTTGCATTCTTGGTGTTTTACTGATGTCCAACAAATGAGTATCATCTTCACATGTTTTTCACCTTTAATTTTAGTTTTTCTCAAGAATTTAACATATTAAGAGTCACTGCAGACTCAACTTATTTAGCTAGCTTCAAATTTATGATTACAGTGTTAACATTACCTAATTAATACACCAATAGTGAACTATTTTATTTTAAACTTTAAATGTTCCTGACTTGAATTCTAATTTTGTTATTTTTTGCCAGGTAACATAGTTGCATTGCTTCATTCCTTCTTCAGTAACCTCCCACAAGAATGGCTAGAAGGAACGCATGTAATCATTCAACATCTCAGGCCCATAACATCAGTAGCAATGTTAAGAATAGCATTTCGTATTATGGGTCCTTTGCTTCCGCGACTTGCCAATGCTCACACACTTTTCAACAAGGTATAGAAAGTCACTCATTACTACTTTCTGAATGCTTTCTAGGAGACTGACAAACTTAAAATCATGTTACACATGGCTAAGCTTTCTCTCTCTCTCTACAGTGTGCAAAGGCTGTGATAACTCTCAATCTTAAATGCTTGAAACAAAACTGTACTTGAATTCTTGAAACTAATTGTTCTCAAGCAAAGAAACCTTGAACGG
The DNA here is from genome assembly GCA_032402905.1 of Khaya senegalensis. Taxonomy (NCBI): domain Eukaryota; kingdom Viridiplantae; phylum Streptophyta; class Magnoliopsida; order Sapindales; family Meliaceae; genus Khaya; species Khaya senegalensis. The sequence goes on from CP135537.1 coordinate 1,194,184, forward strand.
CTAGAAACTTTCTTGTACCAATGCATTCAAAAATCTCAAATTTTAAGAAACTCATGGGGAATTGTGCAGTTGTGCAGAGCAAGGTGTATGGCTTTTCTTATGTCAACCATGAGATAAATTAAAAGAATCAATATGATGACCATATTTTTGCAAAACTAGATTAGTACTTAGAAAGATTGGCTCAGAAATGTTTTTGGTAATGCTTTATGCATTTTCTTCTAAAAAAGTCATTTCCAAGTTGAGGTTTTATGCCCATGTGTATAATTGTCATTCTTTTCGGTCACAGAACATGGTTGATTCTTGGGATCAGGCAAAAGTTTCAGTTGAGATTTTTTATTTTTAGGGAAGAAAAAAACAATAATGAGAAAATACTTTTCATACAAGCATGCCTGGAATGGTTTCTCATTCTTTGAGACAGATAGAACTTGAGTTTTCTTGAGTGGTAAAATAAAAGGGTGTGAGAGGAAAAATTTGTGACAACCTTTTGTACTCTGCCTGTGTAGCTCATATCATTTATTCATGGTGTGTGCATTTCTACTTAACATATCGTTTATGGAACTGGGAATTGCACCAATTATGCACGGGCCATGGCTCATATAGCTGAACGGTGGGGCATTTTTTGGGAAATTCCACGTTGATCCTGTGTTTCCTGTGATTAGCTGATAGTAGATCGTTTCTTCTTTAGTAGTTTCACTTCAGTGCCAATGTGAGACAACCCTTTGCACGATAATAGCGATTATAACATGGTCACTGGTTGTAGATTAAACATTAAGCATTCTACTTGACTACACTTAAATTTATTAATTTAAATCTTTCAGACCCTGGCTTTGCTTCTGAGTGCACTGGGAGATGTTTTTGGGAAGAATACACAACCATCAACTCCTGTTGAAGCATCGGAAATAGCAGATCTCATCGACTTCCTGTATGTTTTATTTTATTGAGATTGAGCAGAAGGTGGTTTTTATATTCTGCTGTACTATCACCAGGAAGTGCTTATTATGTATATATGATTCTTGTATTTTTCAGCCATCATGTCGTCCATTACGAAGGACAGGGAGGACCTGTTCAGGCCAGCAGCAAGCCTAGACCAGAAGTTTTGGCACTCTTTGGGAGAGCAGCAGAAAGTCTACGTCCAGATGTACAGCATCTTCTTTCCCATTTGAAACCCGATACAAATTATTCAATATACGCTGCTAGTGTTACCCACCCAAAGATGGCCCAGAATCCCTCTTCACAGTAAAGTTATCAGGATCCCTTGTAAGCTGACCTTTTCCTGGCAATTTATTAGAGCTTGTACGTTTCTTTAATGGAAGCCTTACCTGAGCTGACCATCTTAAAACGTAGGTGTCATGTCATAATAACAACTTAACATTTGAAATAGTAGTATTTGGCCGGCGTGGACCATCTATCCACAACCTAACGTGTGTGGAATGATGGCATGTCACGAGTTCTCAATTCGATTTGGTCCACTTTCCTAGAAAACCACTTCCGAATTATTGGTCCCAACTTGAACTCTGTGATTTATTGACGGATTAGGTCTTTTGTTTGTTTGTCTGTTTTTTTTTTTTTTTTATTCTATTTTAAATTTTATTAGATTTTACTATGCAATATAAATAATAATAATAAATAATTTTAATTTATTTAATTTATATTATAAGATAGAAATTAAAATTTAGATAATTTTTAAATTATTTATATTAATATTTTTTTAAAAGTTAAAAAAAAATACTACAATATTCGTCATTCTTTATTTATTGACAGGACAAAAGAAGAACAGCGACAGGACATAATGATATGGTTAAGACAAGTGGTTGTGGATTGTGGGCCGAAAAGAAAAATGAAGACTCATATTAGCATTTACCAACTGGATATTATTTTTTTATTATTATTATTATTATTATTATTTACGAGAACAACCCATAAATAATCCAAAGTTATTTATATAATTTCTAAATTTTCATCATAATTTCCAAAATTTTAAAAAAAATTATCACAAAAATTTTAAGAAAAAAATTGAAATGTGACAAATTAAAAAAGAAAAAAGAAGAAAATTGATGGGACTTTTATTGTCTCATAAAGAACTCAAATGGATTGATTCATGTCTGCCACATTTTTACACAATGACTTTCCCAAGGATTTGACGTTGCCTACGCAGCAGCTACCATTTCTGGATATGCTTCGAAGTCTAAATCAACCGGTTGAAGTTCAACTAATTATACTAAACTTTAAAATATAATTATAATTAGATAAGATTGAAATGTTGAATATATTCTCTGTTATTTTATCAATAAATAACGTTATTTACATTATAATACACACACAATATATTGTTGTTGCAGTCTAATAAATAAATTGTACCGTAAATACTCCCCATCTTTATATCATTCAAGATTTTATATTATGATATAAAAAATTGTTACGTAAAACTATTATGAATTCTTTCTTTCTATCTATAACTATTATATTTTGCATTTAAATTTATATATATATATGTGTGTGTGTGTGTGTGTGTGTGTTAAACACCCCCAACCCACTTATATTTAACAATTAACAGATTTCACAATGATTATAAATTAAAAATTTACAGCATTTTGATTTTAAACATGCCCTGAATTCCGGTAGGTTTAGTTGGTGGCCTCAAAATTAGAAGAAATTATATTCCACACCCACCACTTCAAAATCAAAGGCAAAATAACCAGAAATTAAAATTTTTCTTTAAAAAAAAAAGGAGAAATAAAAAATTCTTTTGCCTTGGATAAGATTAAGACATTACAGATATAAATAAAAATGAAACTGAATTGCTAGAAACAGACAAGCAATGCAAGAATAACATGGCAATGTAAGAGAGGGACATCTTAATATTATAAATAATTATCTTCTTATGCACAGATAATTTGCTATATATGGGAAAAAAACAAAATGCAATCACCTTTAAAACAAGGACATATTTAAATTCTACAAATCATATAGGGAAATAAAAAGGAAAAAAAAAATCATGAATGGCAATATACATTTAATAGATTATCTATAATTTCCACAATGTAATAATGGTTTGATGGTTACAAAGGGTACTTAAATGTCACACTAATTAACATAAAATAGAAAAAGGGACAAAAAAAAAACTACCAAAACTATATTTAAGAAACATAATTAAGGCTGAATTGAAACAATGTCAGGGTTACAACTCATTTTTAAGGAAAAAAAAATGACATTTTGCTTCAATATTTAAGCATAATACATAAATTTGTAAATTAACCTTCTAACTTGGCATCGTTATTCACTGAATCCATCCTTGCTTGCTCCGGCTGAGAGGTTCAAGCCGCTGCAATCTGGTGCTAAGCCATCGTGAGATTTTTTTGTGACACTGTATGGGGCTGCTTTCATAGCCCTGCATGCAGAGAGAAAAAGTTTCAATTCGAGTAACAGCTATCCAATATGTTTGGTTGGTAACCTTATTTCAAATAAAACTTCAAGACACATCTTGTACAACAGCTAACCTTTGCTTGCGCCTCTCCAAAAATAAAGCCATGGAAGCTTTACGAGCTTGTGGAATGCCCATGTAAAAATTTGAATGTCCTTCATAAATGAAAAGTAGATAAATCTTATATCAAATTAGTAATGGTCAGATATAAGCATGTTGAATATTTAATGACAGCTAAATCATGCATTCTGAATATAAAATCCTCTATTTTTATTTTGGTTACTTGTGAATAGCTCAAATCGTGTTGCTTTTCTATGTATAATATCTGGAGTAGCACAAAAGTTGTTTAAAATTTACAGTTCTCAAGGATAATGAAACAATGCTTGGATCAATTTAAAATCGGATATATTCTTTAGGAGATGAAGCACGTTAGGATGAGTTCATACCAGCAGGTGTCACAGTTGTTGCAGCAACAGATCCCATGGGATTTGTCATAGTTGGAGGCGCCGGTTTGCAAATAGGAGTGTTTGCAATCCCTATAGTTTTAGCAGCCTTCAGATCTTCAGTACTAGTAGATCCACTTCCAGACTCAGCACCAGTATGAGAAGAAACAGAAATAGGACTTGAGAAACCAGAACAAGGTGGGGTGTTTGCGGGCTGGTTAACAGTAACGCCATCAACTGCTACCAGCTTTGAGCTAGGTGCCTGGACTTGGACTTTTGGTTGTGCTGCAGTAGGGTTAATGGAGGATCCATTCCCAGCCAATAACATAATAGCTTGAGCCTGGAAAAGATGCCAGGCAAAACTTTTATGCTTATAATTAAATCTCAAGAATTGGTAAGCAGCAAAACATTTTCCCAGAAGAGAGAAAAAGAACCTTTTCAGGTGAAATATCATCGTAGACATTCACTGTACCCGCATAAAAGATGGTCAGTTGAGGAGATCCACGGGTTTTGGTATTATTCCTAGTAAACACATTAAAGTCAAGTTATGAACTTCCAGCTTCTCATAAAATGTTCAGTAAAGTAACTGAATTCTAGCTACTAGTAACAGTACCATGGTTCAGTGATACCACCAACAGAAGCAACGGTGGGAAGAGCTGAATGTGGAGCTGTAACAGGAATTCCTCCAAGTAGTTGTCGCTTCATTTTAGTGCCACCCAAATTCTGGCCAATTGAAGCAAAATGATTCTTGAAGAAAGGGTTGTTGATAGAAACTGAAATTGCTTGGTTTGAGACTGGGAATGTCTTTAAATCATGAGGTCGGTGCAGAGAATGCACATCGTGTTGCATGGAATAAGCTGTCAGGGAAATAAGATTCCCACCTTGCCTACTGTGATCAAAGGATTTCTATATAGTAGAAACCAATAGAGCAAGATAATATTTATATCAGTTTTTGCAAACGGAAAGTGGGACTTCGCTGATAAACCAATCAATTTTAGTGATGTTCAATCAAACATGGAATTAACCATCCAACTTCTTTTTGATTATGATAAAGAAAAACACGCTCATTTCACACCAATGATGGAACAATTTACATAAATTGTAACTTTAGCGCACCCAGTTAGAATATTTCTCTCGCAAAACAAACTAAAATGTCTGATTACATTTCCCTTACATCTTTGAATGAGAAGAAAGCAGTCAATATGAAGGAAGAATGAGTACAAACCTGAAAATCAGCCGGTGAACTAGTAGCAGAGAAAGGCATAAACCCAGAGGACATCGGGAGATCAGATACAACCTTCTTTGTCTTATCTTCTTGAGCAACCTTGAAAGACATGAACTGAGGAACCGCAGTGACCTTGTTGGGGACGGGCCGCTGAATCCCGGCGCCTTTAGCAAATCCTATTAATCGCAACAAGGTTATCAAAATCTAAGTTCTACAACACTTGACTGCTATCCTTGACGCTCCAAAATAAGAAAAATTACTATAATTATCAACTATTACCCTAGCTAGTCCGGAATTTTCACATATTTCCCATATAACTGTTCACGCACTGTCATCGAGCTGCTTATTCAATGAAATTAAACATTTTTCAACACAGTCAAGGAAGAAAGAAAGAATCATAATAACAAAAATTAAGTTTTATTAAACCTAACAAAAATAATAATGAAAATTACTTGATCCTAAACAAAGTATTTACTTTTTCCCATTTACATGATTCACATGTATTAATTTAACCAGACATGCAACAGAGAATCACAAAACTGAAAAAGAAACAAAATTGAAACTTCCAAACCAACCCATTTATCACAGGAAAAAAGTACAAGAACAACGAAAAGCAGAATTAACTCAATTGGCAGCAACAACACAATATGACATATAGAAGAAAACATAGCAGTTACATAGACCAAAAGAGAATCAAATGAGAAGAACATGCACACCTATTTCTTTACACCTATCATTATTGACCTCTTCCTTGACAGCAATAAGTGGTTCTTTTGAGCTCAAACCCAAGAAATCTCTCTCCATTTTTCCTCTAAAAAACTCAACTTTCACACAAAATCGACCTCAAAAACAAACCCTATAGACTCTGGAAACAACTTCAAAGATCCAAAACGAAAAAAACCCTCGTCTTCATTCACATGAAGGGAGCAAAGAAAACCAGAGAGAACAAAAACAAAAGCTTTGAACTACAGCAAAAGGATGAGAGATGGGTTTCTTTTGCAATAAAAGTTTCGGTTTTATAAGATCTTGACCGCTAATATTTAAAAATTAAAAAAAAAAAAAAGACAAACAAAAACAACAGGGTGGGGTCACCGGTAATATTCAGTTAAGTGACCGATTCGTCCGGTAACATACCACGTGCTTGAGCGTTAAATTCACACACCTGTCGGTGGGTAACGCACACGAATAGAATTCCCCAGTCACAAATCGACACGTATGTTTGACACGTGAAGAGTTTCGCTCGTGGGTTTATTAAGAATTAAGAAACGGTTTGTTGCGGTTTGGTGGGCGATTCATCGGGAATATTTTTTTGGCAGAAGGAAATTAATCGCCGCTGTTTTTTTTAATGTTGCTTTACATTTGGAGGAAAGGAAAGATAAGAATATTTGTGAGGTGGCACAAAGCATTAAACTTTTATGACACGTGTACTGACCAGTTGTTGGAAGGGTATTTTGGAACTTTGACACAAAAAATAAATCAAATTTTATTATTTTATTTATTTAAAACATATTTTGTTATTAATTTTCAAAATAAAACAATTTAAAGGATAATATATTATGTTATTGAAATAGAAGTTATCACAATCACGCATTCCGTAGAAGATGTACGGGGGACCGCAAGCTCCAGGCGTCACCGAGCTGTAAAGTCCAATAAATGACAGCGCTCAGGTGTCCTCAGGTGGACGGATCATGATCCACTGCTTTGATTTTGAAACGCTGACTGGGTCCGACATTCGGAAGCAAGTAGAATGCACGCGCTACCTACGTTTCTACATCTTTACGCTATTTTAATGTTAAAGATAAAACGCGTTTTTTAATCTGACGTTATCGTTCTTTAAATTACAATGACTTTGACTTATTTGACCATCGATAACTCTTGTATGACACGTCAATGAAATTTTAATGTTAACAATTAATTAATTAAGTAAACGGTTCAGGTAGAGTAATCTTGGATTATTAAGGTAAGAAAAATAATTAATTTAGGGGGAGGTTACCGTTCATGTGAGAATAGTTGGTGATAATTAAATTAATTAATTTATATTTAATTATTTAATTATTGTATATTTTTGTTTAATTTCAAGGGAACAAGACAATGACATGTAATTTTTTAATTTGAAGAATAAAAATTCAGTGTTCATAGAATAAACTAATACCCACCGTTTGATTTCAAATTAAACAAACATTAAAAATATTTATGTGCTTTTGGACCAAGTAATCGAATATGCAATTGAGTTTTTATTTATTTATTTATTTTTGAATATATACGTTTCTTACAATGAAAGTTGATTATGAGAGTATAAAATTAAGATTTAATTATTTAATAATATATATACTTAGTACAATGAAAAGGAATCAATTTGTAAATTAATTACAAGATTCGGTTTGTGGATGCATAAGGGGTTTATATTATTTAACCATGTAAACCATGTGAACATCGAATAATTTTTTTTTTTAATTTATATTTCGGAAAGTTCATGCGTTCCCATTCACTAAAATAAAGCAATCCTTGTCACAAAACACAATCAACATTATATATACAAACACGTGTACGATGATTGGAGTGGGAATTGGCAATATTCTAGATATCGCGTATGTCATCATGAAAGAAAGGAATAATCTTGTGTGTATAGATTAAATTCAATCGTACCATGCCTTCTTCTTTTATGGTTAAAATTTGTTGCTTCAACACATTACCAAACAAACAAGCTAAGTGGAAGACCCTTGATGATGATAAAATAAGCGACAACTTGGGGGAGGCTATGTCTCGTGTTATGTCTCACACCAAATTTAGTAGATTGCCATAAAAGTGGACGAAGGTAGTGCTGACGAGGGTGTGGGGTAACGCGCCTGACAGTGCTCAATCTCCTAAGAGACATTACTGTCTTGGGAACACAAGGTTGGCAGATGGAGTTGTCAACGTATACCCAGTGAACTTGTAACACAGCTTGGAGCAGGAAATGTGCAAACAGTGAATGATTGATCTGTTACTTCTTATTGTTAAACAGAATATAATAAATTAAGTTATATATGTATTATTTTCTATGACATTAATAATAACTGAATATTACATAAAAAAAAAATTATTGTATTTTGTGAATTAAAAATTTTATATAATATATTTTTTATTTTCAATACAATAATAAGTATTTTTAGAAAATATAATATACAAAATAAAATTTTTAATATTATTTTTGATAATGTATCAACTTATAATGCTACTGTTGAATTGTTTACTAAAAACATAGTATTTACATGCAATTTTGACATACAAATTTAATTAATTTTCATATGAAAAAGATTATAGATGCAATACAATACATTTGATTAAGGGGTTCTATAAGACAAGATTTTAAATCTTTTTTATTGCATTATGGATTACAACCTAGAAAATTCATACTTGATGTGAAAACTCATTAAAATTCTACTTATGTGATGTTGAAATTTTGTATTAATTATAGTGATGTAATTACTAATTTTTATAATAAAAAATTACTACTATACTATTAAATTTTAATGATTGAATTGTGAAATTTAATTTTATGAACTTTTTAAAAATATTTTATAATGTTATATTGTTATGTTTAAGTATTTATTTTTAAATTTTATGTTATATTTTGAATCAATTATTTGATATTAGTTATATTTTTGCTGCTTATAAAAATATGAATGAGTTTCAAATTATTTATTTTGCTATAGAAGAAAAATTTTAAAAATATTGAAAGAATATTCTAATATTGTTTATATATATAGTAGTAGTAATGGATTTTCGAAAAACTTTTTTTGGTACAATTAAATTAGCATATGTAATTACAGAAAATTAAAGTGTTACATTATATATGAATCATATTTAAAAAAAAAAACTCTTTAAATAGTATTTACATGTAATATCAAGATATAGTTAGAATAGATATATTTATTTATGAATACAATGATGAATCTATAGTTAATATTCTTTTATGAAAATTCATGAACATTGTTATAAATATGTATACTTTCTCTTCTTTTTCTATTAGTCCTAATAAATTATGAAAATATATTTCTATTAATTATAATTTGATGTTTAGTATAGAACAAAAAAGTAATTTTGATATTTTGCAACAGTTAAAAACAAATGAAATGGTGTTTTTTGTGCTATCCATTATGACTCGTGATCTACTAAGTTTTTTAGTGCCACATTAGCATCAAAATTTACTTTTAGTGTCGAAAACAAGGTACCAAATGAACATAGATCATAAGTATCACCAAAAGCATTGAATTATTTAATATACTTGAAAAATTGAAAGAATGCAAAATAAAAATTACAAGATCATATGTAGGATGATGACTCAGATGATGATAATATTATGGGAATGAAGAGTTATTTTACAGATAAAAATTAGTTTGTAATATTTGTAATTTTAGATTTTAAATTTTTAATATTTATAATTTTAATGTAAAATAAAAAAAAATGGGTGAAGTACAAATAATAGATAATTCAGTAGATACCAATCTAGTTAGGATATACCATAATTATAGTAATGCATATTCACCCATTTAATTTATAAGTTAAATTAATTTAAAATAAAAGGGCCAAAATTCTATCTACATGTTATATGAATGTTATTTATTTATTTTTATATTTTCTTTTATTCTAATGTATTTGTCACATTTGTCAATTGTTATAATGAAAGTTTTTGTATTTCTTTTAGTGTATTCATGAACCACTATGTTATTCTTTTAATTAATGTTATAATATTTTAAAAGTAAAATTTATAATAATTATTTGAAATTAGTATTATTACTATTACTATTATATTTTATTTATTTATTCGTTATATTAACAAAATTACAAAATATTAAAACATACACATATTACATATATATGATATTGATATATATGTAATATGTTATATGTATAAATATATGTAATAAAATATGTTCAAATTGATGAAATAAATGAAATAAATTTTAAAAAATTTGTCAAGGACTTGCGGGGCTTTGGGTTTGGCCCAAGCTTTCATTGACTCAACTTAGTCCTTCAACGTGTCGCTGGACCGTTATTGTATAAGGGTCAGTATAACTCTTTAGACACCATTAGAATGAAGTGTAAATTTTTTATTACTTTTTCAACAAGTATTGGATGTAGTCAAACAACAAAGTTGTTAGAACTCTTGTCCGAACAACTAGAGTATTAGTTGTGCCTCATAATTATAAATAGAATAGTACAGAGTCTTAAAATTCTCAAGTGAATTCATAGAGAATTTAGTGAGAGTTCTTTTAAGAAATAAGAAAAGATTGAAGGGTAATTTAAAATAGTTTTAGGATTATTAAATTCTGTTTGTTACAGTAATTCTTCTTTAAATCTTAAAAATATTATAATAGGTAAGATGTAGGAATGGCATTGGTGCGGTGACGTTCCCTGTTCTGGGAATGATATATCCGTTCCGTTTTGAGAAAAGTTTCTCCATTCTCAACCCATCCTATTCTGTGTAATTATATGCATCAATACGTAATTTATAGAAAGAAAAAGTGAATTGCCGTACAATCTTACCTCCAATGATATCAAAATTAATTCAAATGTACAGTATCAATAACTGGAAATGGACAATCAATTTGATGAGTACACTAAATTTACTACTACTTCTACAGGAGTAAGCGGCTGAGTGAGGACAGATTTTAAAACTAACTGGGGAAGAACATTATCACAATTTCATATGCTCCAGCAAAGGTATCAAAGCTACCGCTGAGTCACCCAAGGGGTTCAATAATTTGGAGGAGTTCGTTACAGAGCCCTGTGAAGATGACAGAATCGGTCTCAAGAGGTCTGAACTTGATAAGCGCCGAGGGGACCAAATCTTCTTCATCAAGTGTTGTGGCTCTTTGTCCTGCTGCTGAAAAACGAGGAATCACTCGACGTTTGATTGCGGCAGGATTTATCAAATCATACTGCAAACTGGGTTCTTTCAGGGCTGAGCTCACAAACTGAAAATGGAACAGGATAATGCATCCTTTTCAATTGACATATAAGCACCTAAATTTGTATCATGTATTGCATTAATTGAAGCCATGGCTAGCATATATTATTGCAATAGAGAATGCTCACAATGTAATTTTCTCGACAACTTGTAGTAAAATGCACGAAGTTGGTACACATGTATCCTTAAACAGAAGCAATATCCTATGTTTACAGAAAAAGAAATTAGAACTCTGTTGGGTGAGGTAAAATATTTATGAAAAACTGGAGTAAATAAATATTTTTTAATAGTGTCCATGCCAGTTTGTTAGCACCAGAAAGGTTTTACAAGAAGATATGATATGATAACTTATCAACAATCGAAATGAGATACTGTGGTTCTGCAGAAATTATCCAATCCTTCCTTCAGGTACTTAACCAAAATGCATAACTAGAAGCAAAGTTCTCAGTGTAGTCCTACCATGGAAAGATAATACATGAAGTAAAACTCCATCATGAAAGAGTGACACATGGATAGATGACATAAATTGATTCCAATTCGACCTTAACAACAATACAAGTACTACACCGTCAAGCAAAAAACAAAAATAACCATTGTTTTTGACTGATAAAACACAATTGTTAAAGATGGAAATTTAACCTTTCTCCAAAAATTCCATAAGAACTGAAGTAATAGATTGTAAAACAATTATATCTTGGTAACCAAGGTGTTGAACGCAATCGTTCAGTGAACAAGGCCAAAATGCCAACACAACATCCGACGATTTCAGTCAAATTTTATGATCAACGAGACTATATGTGAGAATCAAAATAGTTTATTGTTTAACCAGCTCCAAAAATTAGAACTATCAAAGGGAAACTCACAACTGTGAAAACAGAGACACTATTCTTCATACATATTTCCTATCCTAACCTGGTGGGGATAGTTATTACCAAAAACAAAAAGATCCAATGGAACATTCTCAAGTTATCAACTTTGTATCCTAAATTGATTTGAAAATATATTATTGCAACCTAAGACAAAATATTCAAGGTTCATGGATGGGTTATGACATTAGAATCTTAGATAACCAATATGAGGTTGAATAATTATTATATACATTTGCTAAAAGACAGGGTAAGAGATGTTGAAAAGTTGTAAGCACTGGATATTGCTAAACTTTCATAAACACTTTACACCATCACATGGAGTGATATCTAAAGGGCCCCACATCTTTCGCAATTTAACCTTGAACCAGTCCACTACATATAACGCTTGTTAAACATGCAGGAATGATAATGTGGCACATAATAATTAATGCACAATAGTAAGGACTAACCTCATAAATAGCAGTTGTTTGCTCCCAAGGGCCAAAAACACCTTGGAGCAACACTCCATCAGGGAACTGGATACGGATAACAGTTTTTGTATACCTCTTCCTAGCAGCTTTCGCCTGCTTTTCCCGGTAAGATTTGGGGATCAATAACTGAGATTCATCAATTTTTTTCTTTCTCATTTCAGCTTCTCTTTTCAGCTCTCCAATTGAAAGTTTATAGAAAGAATCTGGCACCTCAATTCTTGATGCTACGCTTTCAGGTACAGCTAAGAAGACCCGAATCTAAGATAACCACATAATTGAGACACAATGTCATAAAGAGTACTCTATTTGGTGATGATTAATATGTTAAAATACAAACACAAAATTTACGGGGATTTTATTGCATGAAAATAAAATATTTTAAAATTTTTTAATGGTACTAATGAGAAACAGCACTAAACTGATTATGTATCACAGAGCACATACAACCAATAATATCTATATGAGGCACACTTTGTTTGAAAATAATTTAATCACTTCAAATTTTCAACAAAGAGAGCAATAAACAATAAGACGATGTGTCTTGCCAAAAATTAAGATAGGATTGTAATGCAATTCACAATATTTTGTTTCAAACAATAACTTATTATATTGTTGGTGAAATTTTGTAGAATCTTCTAGATATTGTTTGTTCCGATGAAAGCTACAGTCGATTTCCCAAAAACTGATGATTCAAAAATGTATTTAGAAAGTGAGTTGATATATTCAAATAAATTTCGAGATCATTATCACAAAGTAACTTGGCCATTGTGCTGCAGGACACAACTCTCATTGGTTTTACTCATATACTGTAGGATCTTATTATTCAAAACACACAATGAATCTTACACAATGTAGAAGTAAATTACATTTAGTTTTATCACACTCTGTTGCTAGTTAGAGACTCAAATTAGTCATGTTCAAATAACACATTGGCTAATATATTAGGAAGTCAGCAATCCACTCAGGTGACAGAGTTATGCTAGCATTTAGTTCTAATAAACATACTCATATTGCCAAAAAAAAAAAAACACTTTGATTCATTTTATAGATCATTTTAGAAGAAAGAAAAAGGAAAAGATTCTAGGAATCAAACAAAATAATGATGCACTGATACTATGGAAAATCCTCTAAATTAATCTCTTTGTTTAATTAAAAAAATACAGTAATACTTGTTGACAAATTACGGTGTTTGCCTTTCCACACTTCTATTTTAGAACACGCACTTAAATTACATGCATGCATATATTCCATAAATCCGATATTAACATATACATCAACATAGCCTTTTTATTGTCATGTTAAAAACGAAGACATAGATAAGGGACACTAAAATATTTGTATCATTTCAGTTTGGAATCTGATTTAGGTATTAGAATTTTAGACAGTTTACATCCAACTCAGACACTGATAAACGAGGATAAATATCCGGTTTAAACTCATGAAGCTGCAAGATTCACTCATTATGAATTTCCATGGTAAATTAATTTTGGCACTTTCAAGTGTAAGTTTTTTCATTCCCGCATTCCTAGTCCAATAATATCTGTCCAATTTAATGGAAGTCCTAAACACTGAATAGAATACAAATGCACAAGAACCCAATAACTCCACCAAAAGTGTGCAACTACTGAAGAACAAATATGTCACAATAATTATACCACCAAAATCCAATCAAACAATTGATATACCTGTCTGTCAACTGGCTTCTGCTCAGCGGGTTCCTCAGTCTCAGCCAGAGCTTCATCCTTCAAATTCTCAACCTTCTTCGGTTCTTCAACCATTTTTGGTTCCAACAACTCTATCACCTTATTAATCAAACCAATCCTCTCCTTATCAGGAACCTCCATTGTTGCCCACATTTCCCCACCATCCTCTCTCAATTCAAACCCAGCAAATTCCAAAAGTTCAACTCCTCCAGCAACCTCACCAACCGCCTCCCTAATCTTAGGATTACCCATTCGAATCTTCCTAAACTTTTCGTTCTCCGGCTCCCTAACTACATTCCTCAACAACCTACGAACCACTTCAACAGAACCATCCTTCGGCTTCCCCGACAAAAATGTACCAACACAAGCCTCCAATTCACTCCTAGACTCGTCAAAAACACCGTCAACAGCACCATTACCACTACTTTTCTCAACTAAATTGATGTTGTTACTACTGTTTATACAGCTCTCAACATGTATAGACACCTCATCTTCAGTCTTAAAAGCCTGCCCACAAATTGGACATTCAAATGCATTTAAGGAATACCCAATTTGTGATCTCTTCCCAGAAGTAATCAACGTGTCATATGGATCAAACCCATTCGCAGGTTTCCGATTCGACTCCGGATTATTCACAGACCTGGACTTACTCTGGTCAGAGCCAATTGGTTTCTGCGACAAATAAAAGTTATTCTGACTTGAAGAAGAAGAAAGGTTTGGCTTTGGCTTTTGATTAGAGTTCGGATTTTGACGAAGATTCTGACGAGCAAGAGTCGGGTTTGCGGGTCCTGAAGAAGAAGACGAACCCAATACTCTACCTTGGCCCTTGAATTTACCAGACGAAGAAGACGAAACCTTTTTTATGAATCCCTTCATCTTATCCTTCATGTCATCCATTTTCTTCCGACCTATCAAGATTAACAAAGAATCAAGAAAGAATTCAACAGAACAAATTGCATAAACAAGCAAATGAAAATTTGCCTTCTGGGTTGACGAAATAAAGTTCTTGAAAGATTATTTTGAAGGAAAAATAACCAAAAATGAGGGTTTTTTTTGGGGGGCGTTGACCTCGTAAGATCAGAAGAAAATTGTCAGCACTGGAGGAAGACGAGACTTTGGAAACTTCGGAGACTTTGGGAATAGAAACTTCTTCCGGTAACTCCGAATGAAATAATTGAAATTTAAGCCACGTGAAATTCGTTAGCAGATGCCAGGTCGGATTTTAGTGAATATTTATGAAGATTTTTAGAAATTGAGGTTAGATTTTAGGAATTATTTACTTCATTACCGTAATTAATCACCATACAATATTTTTGTTAAATATTTATAAATTATTTATATATATTTAACTCATATTTTATATTTAAAATTTTTAATTCTTATATTAATTAATTTAATTTTTATATTTTAAATTTTATATTAATTATTTTAAATTATTTCTTATACATTTTAAGTTGTGTATTAAAACTTGTATGTATTCAAATTTTATATTAAAAAACATAATATATTTGATATACAGTAGCAATTCTCCATATTGCGCGGTGAACATGATTACGATTGCATGAAATTCATTATCCTTTAAAATTATTCGTAATAAAATATTATAAAAAGAAGGTCCAAATTAGTACATGCAGTAAACTATTCAAAAGAATAATTCTAATTTTAATAAAATAAATGCCCATTTTTTTCTTTTTAATTTAAATTTTTACAACTAAGAAGAACTCTGTAAAGTATTTGCAAGAATCTAAACAAATTATTACCGCATGATTATACTAACTTCGGTAAGATCACGATGTAACATGGCAGATAAATAGAACTGTAATAAGCGGTGCCATGTGTAATGAACATAGAACTACAGTTCCCTTGTTTTCATTCACAATTGGGTCAATATAGCACGTTCAGTTACTTTTATGCTTTTTACATATTAAAAGATGTTGAAATTAATAACTATAATGCTGAAGATATTCAAATTATTATAAACCAAAATTTTTAAAATAAACAATGGCACTGGCACCGGTTAACCACAACACCACCATCCCGTACACTTGTCACTGCAAACTTTAGTTATACATGTTGCATTACATTGCAACACCGACGGAATTCAATAACTAAATGACAATAATAACAATTTTTTTTTATTATAATTTAAGTAGGAAGATACTTTTGCACCCTTTACCCATAATTGTAAATGGCAAAAGTTATCTTTTGTAGTTCAATAGGATATTTCTAAAAATTAAGAATACTATGTCACAATTTAATACATATGGCATCACAACGTGATGCTGCTGAAGGTAGAATTGTTTGTCGATAATAACCATCTAATTTCAGATTATGTACACAATATTAAAATTCCTATATAAATAAACTTAGATTTACCTACTTTGAAAACACTGCTGAAAAAAAAAATACACTCACTTTTGGTGGCAACTACTCCCTTTCTCTACCCCCCACCCCCTCTCTAATATTTTATATGTTGTGATCTGATGTCACAACAAATATGGCTTCAAAGCCTCTCAGCTTTCAATCCAAAACATAAGCAGCAGAAGCAAATAAATTTGAAAAACAAACAGTTTTCATACAAATTGAAGTTGCACCAGTTGACAATTTTTGGACCTTGGGAGACGTTTATAAACTGAAAGAATCCCGCAGCACGCATAAATAGTGACAGAGAAGGGAAGCTCAATGTTGGAAAATAATTGTGAGCACCTTAAAAGTAAGCAACATATACAGGTGAAAGAGTGGAAGAAAGCAGCAGGTTAATCACTGTAAATGAACCGTCACGAGTAGCACAGATCCAAAAAAAAAATTGAAGGTATATGGGATATGTAAAGCAATGATTCCAAGAAATGCGATTGAGTAAAAGATCATTAAGAATTGTTTTCAATCACATTGACAGCACATGTAAGTTTTGCATGTGAATCAATGTCAAGTTGAATATCATTTTGTCTTTAAACATCTGCTAATAGTTGGGTGCATGAATTTGATATAGAAAGCAAGTATAGGGAAGTTCAGTATCATTTTGTCATCTTTAAACATCTGCTAATAGTTGGGAGCATGAATTTGATATAGCAAGCATATGGAAAATGGAAAATACACATGTGAGAGCGCACATACACACACAAACAAGCAAGCATAGGGAAAATGGAAAATGTACATGCACGCACCTGCATGCACATGCACACACACAAGATTTTTTTGATAGATAAGCAAAAACCCGGTGTGTGCGCATCCACACACGTATAAGGTTTTTTGATAGATAAGCAAAGATCAGGCATCAAATAAGCAGAGCAGCAAGATACATTAATGAATTATTTCTGGTTATAAAAAACTGAGTATTGCTGAGAATAGGAGAGATTAATTACTACTTCCAAATGGTTGAAAGCAGGATTTAATTATGGCTGGCTGCTAAAGAAGAATTTAACTATTTGGTGACAGTACATTAGTTTATCATGTTGTGCATATCATAAGGGAATGCAGTTGGGAAAACACCTGGTCTCAAGGGAACTGCTTAAGAAACTAAATAAAAGCAATTTAAAAAGGATGCATGTGAAGCATGCTTGGACTAACAGCAATTTTTAGAAGTTAATGCAAGAACACCTACGTTCATTTTCAACGCTGTTTCTTTGTGCATTCACATCGAATATTAAAAAATTCATTTTGTAACTTTCCTTGCAACAATCAAATATTCAGAAAACCAATTACTTGCTTGCATTATCGCGTCTCCACAAAGCCCAACAACCGAAGCTCATAGAAAAAATCTATTTAAGTTCTAAAGTATATAAACAAGCCAATTTACAGAACCTAAACCACACACGGAAAAAAGGAAGATAAAAAACCCACGTTTCATTACCCAGATAATAGAGATTGATCAATCTGAACCTAAAAGTTAAACTTTAGACCATTACCTATCTTTATTTTTTTTTTTCTATTGTATGTTTGATATAGAATTCAAAGAAACATATAGAAAACACAATCCACAATAAACCAAATCGTAGATCAGCCAGCATTTCCGAAATTCTTCACAAAACATTCGTACAAACAAAACACACATAAATTTAAAAAGAAAAAGTGAGATTAAGATCCAAAATAAAAACCTCAACGGTTCATCAATCAATCCTTGTTCTTGAGCCTCTCAATCCTCTGGTTCAACTGCTCGATCTTGACAACCAGATGCGTCACCGAGTACAGCAACCAATAGAATACCAAAGCCGAGGCAATCAACAGCGCGTTGCGTTGACTCTTCATGATTGACTTCTGGTGACGCAAATGCTCAGTCGGCGTACACGAGTCTCCTTCACAGTGAGGGCGCGTCTCGTACTTCCAGTAAATATCCATTAATAGAAACAGGCAAAACGGCACCACCGACAAGAACGGCTTCAAGAGATTACGTGTCACGGCGACAAGCCCTCGACGAAGCCCGTCAAGTCCCGGCAGTGTAAGGAGCAGCACCATAATCGCCTCAGCGGCCGCGGCGTATCCGAGCACAACCCATTCGAGAGCCATTGAATTGATTCGCAATACCCTAACCCTAGATCTGTTCCTGTCCCAGTGTTTTGATCCTTTTCTTCGTCCGCAAGGAGATTTTGGTCTAGACCGATGAAACCGATGAGCCTCTTTTTATATAGGGGGAATAGACACGTGGCATACTTTTGGAATGTGAGGAGAGCGTGTAAAGAGACGGGTGGCGGTGTGACAAAATTTTGGGCTTATAGAAGCCCAATAAGAGTGATGACATTGGGTTTGTAAACATGTGATTACTAAATGCCCCCACCCACAAAGTGTTTTTGTGGGCACCTTTGCAAGGATTAATTTATTAGCCAAGAAGCCTCACTTTAATTTTCTTCAATCTAAATAAATATTAATTACCAAACAGGAATTCGATTATATCAAATACAATTCTGGAATTTTTATTAAAATGTGATTATCTGGCTGTTTTATCACAATCATGATCTTATTTAATACAAACTTGGATGAGGATTGCTATCTTGTTCTACCCAGCTTCTTGCTTTCAAGATGTTGATCTGATGAAGAGATACATTTCATAGGTTTGCAAAATTAAGATTTCAACTGCTGAAATTGTAGTGTTTGGTTTTAAGGAAAACTAGAGAAAATAAAGGAAAATGCTAAGAAGCTTTTATTAGGAATTCTCTGAAAATGAAGAGTACAATACAATGCTTAAGCTAATGAACTACTTGTATGCAAGAGAAGCTAACTGCCTTCTTCTTCTTCAGCTCACAAAACCAATACCAAACTACTCTAATTGGTACAGCTGATAACTTAACCATGCTTGCTTGAAAAGTTGTAATATTTAATATTAATTCACCAATAAAAATTTATAAATAATTAAAATAGTTTTACACGATATTTTTACGTAACTTTTTTAAAATTTTTTAAAAAACCACATGTTAATGTGTGTTTGATTCCTAATTAACTTGTCAAAATTATAAAATGACTAAAATAATATTATTTTTTATATTAAATAAATACAAACAAGATATTATGATGAAAACTTAGTAAAAAATGTGTCAAATAAAAAAAATATAAAGCATACTTAAATTTTAATATAAAAAGTATCAAATACAAAAATATAACAAAAATCATAAAACAAATTAAAATTTATCTTATAAAATATAATACAACTAAATTTTATTTACAAAAAATAAATTGTATTCAAATTTAAATATAAAATATATCAAATAAAAATGCATAAATACAAAAATACAATAAACAATTATTCAATTTGAAATAAAACATATTGAAATTTATATTTATAGTTTGTATTTTACATATTTTATATTTCTAAATTTTAATATATATTATCTTTTGCTTTTTTTATTTATTTATATGTTTAATATTAAATTTTAATATGTTTTATATTTTTCTATTTGATATATTTTATATTAGATTTCAAATATAATATTTTGTTTGTATTTATCAACTATGACAAAATAAGGTTATTATAGATATTTATATTTTTGGTTAGTTAATTGTCGATTAAAATTATTGAAGTATTTTTTATTTGTTAATATACATCTATTTATGATGTTCTGGAGAGGTATATAAACCTATAAGATTAATTTAATTATTTTTATTAATTTTGGTAGTCAATGATTAAATATAACAAATTTACGGTACTTTCTTTTTATTTTTATAAAACATACATTTATATATTATTTCAATAAAGAGGTATTATCAAATATTTCATTTATAGTAATTTTATTTTATGACAAGCAATTCTCCTTTAGCGACGAGTTGATTAAATAAAAATAAATATATCTTTAATATATTAATTTTTGTATAAGTAAAATTATTTTTTAAAATAAATAAACTAATATTTATTAAAAATATTTAAATTTTATATATACATATTAATTTTCTAACAAATTAATTTAAAATTTTTTACTACTCCACATAAGATTCAAAATCTATATTAAAAATATAAATTTATTATAAAAATATGTAAATGTTATTAATTAATAATAATAGTAATAACTACATTGTAATACTCTAATTTATATTACTTAAAATACTTTTATACTTCAATAATTATATTATAATAATATATGATGAATGATATTTATTTTAAGTTAGTTAATTAAAATTTTATATTATTAAAAACTTATAATATATAAATTAGTGCCTAAATAACTAAATTAGAAAAATATAAAAAGTTAAATAAAAATAAGTGAATTAGAATTTTATTTACGAAAAATAAATAAATTAAAAATATATTTATCCTATTAAAACTAAATCACCCTAATTATTTTTATATTGTTAAGAACACATATGCTAATTTTCTCTAATATTCTAATATTTGTATTTTTTTTTCTTAATTTTAATGAAACAAAAAAAAAGGCTTGTAGACACTATAAATGAAAAACAAAAAGGTAAGAAAAGGATGACAATAAAGAGAATAAAAATTGTGACAAAGAAACTATGAATAGAATTTTTAGTTTTTATGAGAATTTTTCATCCATGGTGTGTTAGATGATTGAAATGTAATATGTGTGTGAGAGAGAGAAAGCATCAAATTTATATTTGAAAATTAAAAAATTCAAGGCCATGTAAGAATATGTTAAATATTAAATGTTATAAAAAAAATATAAATAATTATACATGTTAGTAGCTTCTTTTACAAAGAGCATCGTATTTAACCAAATTTAAGTTAATAAATTTGTGATAAATCATATATGTGTTTGTTATTGAATTTAATCATGATTAAGCAAAGAGATTTAAAGCAATGGTGAATAAAAAAAAAAAACAAAGAAACCAAAAGGTTTGTGGTGGGTAAGGACCAGATTGTGACAGATATGAAATCATGTAGTTAGGTTTAAAAAAGCAAAGCCAAAAGCAAAGCCAAAAGCGAATTGGATAACATATGAGAGAGAAGAGATTCTGAATATTACAATTGGTCCTCTAATCCAACTCTAATTATCTCCTTTAGTTTAATAATTATTGATCAATTGTCATTTCGTGCATATTTATGTTTAAATTATTAAAGAGAATATTAATGTCTGTCCTTTGCAACGTTTACTAAACTTGGAAGAACTGCTTAGTCAAACATATGTTTGACCACAAATATGGGCTGATGAATTTGTATTTTCTTTGATCTAAATTAATATAAATTTTTAAATATTTCATGACATGTTTTGTTAATATTTACATTTAGTTATTATTTATTTTGTTTAATTTTTTTATCTCGATTCTTTTAAACTAAAGGTTATCTAACGAATATACAATAATTATTTATATTAATTAATTATTACGATCAGTTATCAATTACAATTTATTTGTTTATTTATATTTCTATAAGAATAAAAAATTAAATAAATTAACTACTTAATGTCTTTTATATTTTTTATTAAATTTTTGTTTATACTTTTTAAGTAATTATAAAATAATAAATAGATATATCGATACTGTAAAAATTTAATGAGAATGAACAATATATTAAGATTACTTAAAACTTATAAGGTGAGAATTAATTTTGATCCAAATTTGAGATTTTTCTAACAAGTCTCTTGTGTGCTGTGTGTATAATCTAATAATCTTGATTTGCTTGAGAAGGCAAGAATATGATATCGAAGAAACAATTTGCTATATATATACTACAATATCAAGCTAATTATTGTGACTATTATGTATATATATGGCCAAAGAAAATGATAAGGGATCTATATATGAAACAAGAAGAGAAAAGACAGACCACCGGCTTTCAAGACAAAAGGTGCTTAAATTTTGTTGTAATTGAGAATTATTAGTCGACAGAAAAGAAGAGCTGATAGAAGAACAAAAACAAAGTGAAATTTGCTCTATATTGTATGTTAAAACAAAAGCTCCATTGATAACAGCAAGCAAAAGCATTTAGTCACAGCTTACACATATCACTGAAAAAAAAGCACTTCTACAGCAAAAGTTGTTTTCACTATCAGAACAAATAATTAGAGAGACAATCTTACATGGGCTATGTGGGTGTGGGGATTGTGGAATCTTTAGGCTTTTCATGATCTTATTGCAACTTTTGTTTCACTTGTTTCAAGAAACATCTTTCTTTTTATCTTTTCTTTTTTATATCCGCCCTTTCTTCAAGTCTTAATTCTTTAAAGGAAATTCAATAACAAAGAAACTTCAAAAGTGGGAAAAAGCAAAAGTAGAGGAGTGGAGAGGAGAGGAGGCCAATACAAAAGTGAAGAAGCTATTGAATTTACCAAAGACAAGGAAGAAGACTAGTATTTGATATGTTTACATTCACAATTTGCATCATTTACCTCCTGCAAAACAATATTATTGAAAAAGAAAACACAATTAATTACAATTAACAAAAAAAGAGAAGGGTAATTAAACAAGAAACCGCCATACCTTTTCCTTTCTCACACAATTTTCTAAGGAAGGATAGAAATATAATGAATAGAGCAACCCCGGCAATGAGTCCAATTAGTATTGCAAGTGTCTTCTCAATCTCCTCATCATTATTATTTTCTAAAATCCCAAAAGGAAAAAAGCAAGGAATCAGAAGACATCCCATATTATCATTGTACTTCTACACGACTAATTAAAGAAGTAGCAAGCATAATTACTCCATTATTTAGGAGTTTATTGATTGAATCCTTTGAATTTGGATTGAAAATTGAATCAGTGATCATTCATGAAAGCTTTTGGGGCTTTCATTCACTCATTTAATATAATCATCACATGGGGTTGAATTTAATTTGATTGGCAATTTAACGATTTGTATTAAGCTATTGGCTTTAATTACATTATAATTTAGTGATGATAATTCTCTTTACTTATTCTTCTAGAAATTTAACAATTAGAGCATTACAAATTTCATCTAATTAGGGCATATTCGCTTTCCCTTTAAGCATTGGATTCTTCCTTGATTTTTTTTTTACCTAAGATCAAAGTGGGACCTTACAAAATTCTCTTTTCTCTAGTGCTTTACAGGTTGTTTTGTTCATTAATTTCTTATACAATAAAGTCTATATACTTAGAAACTTTTCAAATACCAAATAGTCAATCAGAAATTGCTCTCATCCAAGTTCTAAATCAAACCCTAATCACATATTAATTAATTGATTATCTTCAATAATCCTCGCGAACATTCTAGTAATAAAATTTTAATGAATCTTTTGATGAAAATACTATATCCTCCTAAAGTGCAAAAGTCTTAATCAAAATTACGAATCTTCTAATTAATTTTAAAGTAGAAGAAAAGATAAAATATTTTTATTTTAATTTTAATATAAAAAAATATTATCTCATTGTTTTTGATCTATCCATAATATTATCTCAAAATTTATGAGATATAAATTTAAAAAAATGTGATAAAAATTATATATCACCGAATTTTTATTAAACCAAGTATGGGCAATAAATTATAGCAAAATAAATTCACTTAGACTATAGTATATTAAATAAAGTCAATATTTAGATATGGGAGGTTATCTAGTCTAGATCTCTTGACACACAAAATAGAGAAATAAAAAATAAAATGAAATAAAAGAAGAAATTTAAAAAAAAAAAACTCACCATGAAAATTCAAAATTAAGAAATATTAATTTACAATTAAGTAGAAGTATTAGTAATATTTCATAAAACCCCACTAAATTAAAGGAAAATACCGAAAACCAGAAACCACCACCCAAGGTGGCGAAATGGAAACCGCTTACCCTTATCGCCGTGGGAAGAGTGATCGCCACCTTTCGAGTACCGCGCGTAGCACTTGGCCAAGAACATGTCGCCCCATTTGGCTGCCCCACACTCCATTTTCAGCTGTCCAATCGCGTCTGATAAGCAATCCTGGCACTCGCTCGCACTCAAATCACCTACGCACTGCGCCACAGCGGTTAAGTCTCCGGACCCGCCAACCCTGTACGGCCTGTAGGATCCATCACTCGCCCCCAAGTATCCCAAGACCGCATCGCGTCTGGTCAACCCATCGGAATCATACGAAATCGACGGCCCGCATTTCTTTATAACGACAGTCTTGTCTTCAACCCCCAGAAAGGAAGCATTATCATATTTAACAAAGCACCCATCCAGCTGCAACGCGCCACCGCAGGAGTCGAAGCAAAGAGTGCCCATTTGACTCACTGCGTGATTTACACAGCGACCGCAGTCAGCGGTGCTGAGGTCGCCGCGACACTGGAAGAGGCCGTAGAGGGTTTCTTGGGAGTTTGAGGCGCCCTGGATGGTGAAGTTGTTGTAGGAAGTGAACATGGCGGAGTTGACCAGGGAAGTGAGCATAGAGTTGACGTTTGTTTCGTAAGACGAACCTGGGGTGTATTTCTGCTGGGAGCAGCCGCCGAATACGAAGGAGTCTGTGGCGGAAGATGATGGGGTTGTGAGGAGTGACACAGTCAAGAGAAGAGGAAGAAGACGAAGAAGAAGTGAAGTTGTTGTCTGGGTTGTAGACATGTTTGCAAAGAGTGCCCAAAATTGAAAGAGAGAGAACTACTGCTGCGGAGGAGAGTGACGGAGACGATTTCTGAAAACACTTTTTATATATATTTTTTCTCTTCCTGCGAATAAGAGCTTCTGCAGAGAAAAGAGAGGATGTTTGCTTTAAGGAGAATTTACGTAAGGAAGTGAGTAACTTGATTTTGAAAAATGAGTAGTATGTTGTATAAAAATATGTTTCGTTACTATAACTTTAATTATTTACAATATTCTTTTACACCAAAAAAATAATTTTTTTTTTTATTAAAATAGAAATAGACCCATCCATTTAAAATTTTATTTTCAACTTCTATGCATGTGAGGAAGGATTTCAATAAATTTTACAAAAATATTTAATGAATTAAAAATTATAAAAATAGGTTTAGTTTTGAGTCTTTTAAAAAATACACATGGGTCATGATCCATGCAACAAGATTGATTAAAAGTCAATTATGGGTGAAAGAAAAGACTGGTAATAGTTGACCAGGCAAGCGTAGCTTAGCTTAGCTAGCTTATTCGAATGGTCCAGGCCCAGCTTTCAATCACTGGCACGTGTCACCTAATTCTGTTTGACTGTGACTCGTGATTCAATTTATTTATGTATTTATTTTTTTTGTCACTCTATTTAATAAAATAAGTTTGGTTTATTTTTTAAAAATATCATTTTTAATGAAAGGTGTTTGTTGACAAGGGTCCCGAAGATTAAATATTTTTAAAATTTTTTTGGATAATAACCATATTTTTAATTTATTTTATAAAATTAATTAAATTAATAATTTATTAATCAAACAAAAAATAGATAATTGAACAAAAGAAAAAAAAATCCCACAACTAGAACAAAACAACACTATTCTTTTATTTTTTTAACTTTGGATCACTCACAAGTGTGGCCAAAATGAAGAATTGTGTGACTAAAAGTGAAAAAAAAAAATTGATAAGATATATTTTAATTACGAGAATGTTTTTATTCAATTTTATATATATATATATATTATTTTAGTTAATAAATTATCATTGTAATTAATTTGATAAAATAAATTATCAACGTGATTAATTTAAAAATTTGTTCATAATTTTTCAATGTATAAATCAATTGGAGTATGGATTTATTAATTAATTAATTTAATTAGAATTTATGATTTTTTTGACGACAATGGTTAAAGAATAAATAGTTCATTGATAGAATTATAAATGACCCATTGTGTAACTACTTAGAGAATAGATTTTGATTTTTGAAAAAAAAAAAAGGAGATAATAAATTGATATAAATTTATTTCAGACCTTTTAATCAAACAAATAAAAATATAATTCATCTATTTGTTTTTAATACATCCCCACTCCAATTAGAAAAAATGACTAAATTACTATTGTAAATATATTTCTCTTGTAACAATCACAAACTTACCACTAAATCTTCAATCTACCTAATTCAATTGATTATTGACCCATGTTTCATATTCACAACTATATAAAATTTTGTAACCGATTAACACATTTAAAAAGAACTAAAATATTTTTATTCACAAAATTATACCACATATGACATGTGATAATAATATGTATTTATTATTTCATAAAATTTTATAATTAACTAAAATTTTTATAAAAAATTAATTTTTTTTTGTAAAATTATCCGATATGTGATAACACTTAGATTAATTAATGTAAACGAGTTTTTGTGTAAATTTATACACATAATAAATATTTTTGTAAAATTATAACATCAAAATATGATAAGGAGAAATTATCATGTAAAAAGTAGGTCCATCCAGTAAATTCTCGTACACAACAAGCCTTACATTTTGTATGGTACATTGATGCAATATACGAAACTTCAAGGAAATATCTTCGTTGCCTTAATTGACAAGATTGTCAACCTTACATTTTAGGTTTGTAAATTGAGGTCAATAAAGCCAACTAAATAAATAAATAGTTCAGTCTTGGGAGTTTTTGTAATAAAATAATTAATATTCGTACATTAAATTAATTATGTAATTCCCATCACATAAAAACAACAACAATAAACAATAGTTCACAATAATAATTGGATGATAGCCTCAAACGCACGTAAAAATTGACAAACACAAATAAAGTTTCTAAAATAGTAATCATGAGTTATTCCCTTTCCCTTTCTTTTTTTTTTTTTTTTAATTTTTTCTTTTTATGATTTGTCTTTTGTAATGAATGAAAATGACTCGATCCCTAAAAGCATGCCAACTCTTGTAAACTAGCTTCAACCTCGTGGTCGAGGAATGGAGACTCGACACGACTTGTCTGTCGTGAGCAACTAACAACGCGTTGTCGTTTTGCTTTGAAGATAAGGTTTTGCGAGAGCACCACGTACCTTCATGCTTTTAAATTTTTCTCGATGGGTTTAGGCTTTGGATGGTGCATTGTCGACGAGAGATTTAGAGCTGGCTGCTTTGGTTATGGTTTGCCCATCTCAGTCAGAAATAAAAAAGGAAACTTCCTCCTCACCAATTAAATCTGTGAAAGATATGACAATTTGATTGTTGAGTGATGGATTCCAATTTTATAGATGATTGGATTTTTGGTATGAAGTATAAACCATTGCATTCCAAAAATCATAAATTGGTTGGGGTTCGTATAATTTGTGAATCATCACATGATTATAAGAACCATGCATGTGCTCCATGATTTTATTTTTTATTTATTTTTTATTTTTTTATATAAGCTTATACAATAATATTCGTGTAATATATATATATATATATAAAATATTTTAATATAGGACAAGTATTAGTAATTAAGATTTTTTTAAAAAAAAAATAGAATTCATGTTGTCAATAATTTATATTTAATTCATTTTTAAAATTTTAATTTTAATAGATTATGATATGCATTTGCCTTATTCAGTTAAATTATAATTATTATTTTAACATACAATCTTAATGATGTGTGAATTCTTTCAATTCAATAAAAATCTCTTTTAATTCCTTTTAATGAGATTAAATATTATATTTTTAAGTTTTTTAGTTTAAAGTGATATCTGTCATAACTTTTATATAACTTTTATTTATATATATTTTGTAGACCGTTGTATGAAGATAAGACTTAAAATATGTGTTTTTTTGATAATTTTTTATTTAAAATTATGAAAACTGAATTTTTAAATAAAATATTCTTAAATGAAATTTTAGCCAACAAAAAAAAAAAAAAAAAAAGCAAAAAGACTAAAATCCATGTTTTAAGGTTAGTTATTTATGTAATTTTTGTAATATAAACATATTTTTAAAATTTAAATTATTCTTTAAAAATTAATAAAATTAATACTAATTTAAGTATTAAGTCATTTTATACATAGAAATAATAATAATCATAATAAAAAAGAGATTGAAGGTGACAATTGATTGAGTCTCGTTAACAAATTGAAGAATTGATTTTAAAGTTTACATAAACTAACATACATCAAATGTGATACTTATTATTAACTAAATTAGTAATAATCTAAACAAAGCCTAATAACATTATGTTGTGACATGTTATTTATTTGAAAATATATTCCTATCTACATCCCCAAGTAAAAATTATTTTTCAAGTTACATTGTGACATTCGAACATAAATCAATTGGTAAAATATCTAATCCATATTGAAAGATGAACTCACATGACACCTTACAACCTTCCTTCTGGTTGTGGAAAAAGAAAGTTGGTGATGTTTTAATTCATTAAACCAACCACTGACACTGAATTTTCAAGAACATTAATCATTGTAATTATAATTAAATCATAAAGTAATCGCTGTTTACAATGAATCCAATTCTGATAAAACTCATAAATAGGTGCGTGAGATTATGTTAATGGATGGACCTTGTTTGAGCCTAAATCTATTTGGGCTTAATCCCATGCATAAAGTACTATGCTGAAAATGAGTCCAAACTAAACACACCCATCAACATCTGTATCCACAATGCAAGTCTTGGACCTTTAGTCAGAGGCTGGGTGTAATCAGTTTGTTGTCTGGAATCACTCGAAAGAAATCCACTCTAATTCCAAGGAAACGACAGGTCGTATGCATGTGATTTTTTGGCTGCATGATTCGTGTTGGTTTTACACGTCTGCCTACATCTTCAAGAACATGATGCAGAGTTAAGAGCGTATAATTATATTTATGTAAACAGTTCTTCAAATTAGAATGTAATAGAACTGGCGATACTACTTGTCCTGCTGCTGCAATCGTTCCTCTTGTCCTGCATCAGTTGCCACTATAATAACATTAAAATTATTAATATTTTTGGCAATTACAATTCAAATGGGGAAATTAATTAGACCAATCTTTTAATCACCGTTTTTGTTTTGTAGTTATTGTCAACTAAATAAAGTAAAATTACAATAACCATTTCCACTCAAATAAGAAAACCTAAATCAGTTGTCAACGACGACTGGAATACTTGGATCTATGCTTATTAGCAATTAGAATATGTTTGATTTTCTTTCTTTCATAAGCAGAATACAATTATGGAAAGTGGATCATTAAAAACAGCAAACATTATACATCGTTCACAGTGCAAATTGAGCAGAAATCTTCCTTCAGCAAGCACAAAAGAGAAGAGAATAACTCTGTATAAAACCCTCTCTCTGTTCAAGTTTTTTTTCACCGATATTCAAAGCTTCTCAGCTTCTACTAATTTCTTTCGGTCAAATTCAATGGCTGGCATTGGGCTCTCTGTCTTCCTGGTCTTTCTATTGCTTCTCCAATTGCTTTCAGGAACACTGTCATCAACGTTCACAGTCACAAACAAATGCAGCTACACAGTCTGGCCAGGTATCCTCTCCGGCGCCGGAATCCCACAACTCCCCGAAACAGGCTTCAATCTCGCACCAGGCCAATCAAATTCGATCTCAGTCCCAGTTTCTTGGTCAGGCCGCTTCTGGGGCCGCACTCTCTGCAACCAAGACCCCATAACCAGCAAATTCTCCTGCATAACAGGCGACTGCGGTTCCGGAAATCTCCAATGCTCCGGCAGTGGCGCCACCCCTCCTGCCACCCTGGCTGAATTCACCCTCAACGGCTCTGGTGGGCTTGATTTTTATGACGTTAGTCTTGTTGACGGCTTCAACATTCCTATGATGATTGCACCACAAGGCGGAACTGGAGGGAACTGCACAGTCACCGATTGTTCCGCCGACTTGAACAAAGCTTGTCCGACGGAGCTTCAGGTTGTGGAAGTGGTGAATGACGAGAATATTGTGGGTTGTAAGAGCGCGTGTGAAGCGTTTGGCCAACCCCAGTATTGCTGCAGCGGAGCATACTCGACGCCGGAACAATGTAAGCCGAGTTCTTACTCCATGTCTTTCAAGAATGCTTGTCCGAAAGCTTATAGCTATGCCTACGACGACGGAAGCAGTACATTCACTTGTAAGCAAGCAGATTATGTTATTACATTCTGTCCTGGAATTGATTCCAGCTCCGGTATAGTTCCTGCAATGAGCAGCAGTAGCAATCTTGGAATGGGTAAGAGTGTTTGTCCTCCTCCTTCGGCCAGTTCTCATCAGATAAAATCTGCGTATATTGGCAATGCCATTGTTATTTTTGCAGCAGTTTTGCAATTGTGGCAACTTCTTTGATCCTGCCAAGAATGGATATAGCCAACAATACAGTTTATGTTTTTGGGTTTGGGAAATTTCTATTTTTTTTGGTTTTGCCAACTATAGTTCAATAATATTTTTATTAATATTTGACATCAAATATTTTAAAATCTCAATAGCAAAGTAAACGTAAAACAAGTATCAAACTGATAAAATTCCATTGTCAATTACATCACAAATCACCATAAACCATGAGGCAGAGCAATTTTACATGTACCAACAGGACTAATTCATATGGACTTGGAATTCACAGTCATCATCAAATTTTGAATCCGGATCATCAACCGGGTAAAGGTACAGCCGATGAGACCAAATGGTTCCATCAAATGCTGTACTTCATAGAACACTGATTTGAAAAAACAACAAATCTTAAGCAACTTTTTTTTTTTGTTTCCCACAATTTATTTACAAGCTCAGTGGGTAAATAAATTATGGGCGAGCTTTGAATATCTGTCAATTATGCTTTCTTTTTGGCTTTGGCTGATTGTCTTTCCTTCTCCATGTGTTCAAAGAGGCTTCCATCGTAAACAGCTCGAACAGTGTCTTTTTGCAGCAAACCGTTCTTGTCCTTGCAAAGAACATACAAGATCTTCCATTCTGTAAAGCTAGCAAGCCTGCAAATTTGTTCCATGATTTTCATTTTCCAGTTCTTGAATAACGTGATGACTAAGTCAATGATGATATCATAAATTGTTTTCTCAAAACTATTTTGAAAATAAGAATGACAGAGAAAAATAAAAGAACAAGAATGAGAAGAAGAAGAAGAAGAAACCAACCATCCTCCATAATCCTTAGGTTGTCTGCTCGCCTTCATCATTCCCATCAATTCATCTGATGTCAAAGCATTAGGGTGCGTATGCGCATGCTTTCTGAAAATTTCTTCAAATTTTGAAGGGACAAACCTATAAATATTATCTATTGTGAATTAATTTAATTGATCAGATTTAACATATAAGGACCAAAAATGTACGAAACATAATACAATGAGCACAACATATTTCTGATATTTATACAATGGGGAAGCAAATTCAGTCGTAGGAAAACCTGCCAACTTCTATCTATGCAAGTTTCTCTAAGGCACCTTTCAACATTAGTAATTTAGGTAGGAATCTTATGAAAATATGTTGTGCAACAGTAAGGATTTCGACCGTAAGTTATTTGGCCCTGAATTAAAATCTTCCCGTAAATTTCATGACTTAATTTGCCAACTCAATCAGCGTAAGCAAGTTTAGATCCTAAGATCTCTTGCACCACCACAAAAGATTTTACCAATTGATCAATTATTATCTACAGTTGATTTTTCACATGTTCAAGTTCTTAGCACTATTCCTACACTGTTGAATAGGAATAAAAATATTCGATCACTATTTTTTAGGTAAAAGCTAACCCACATGTCAATCAAATTGCAAAACGAATAAAATAATGAAGAACAGCTCATGAAAGTCAGCTCCTAAGAAGAACAAAGACACAGTGATTAAAAAATTGTAGATTCTTCGCAAGCTTTAGCCGCCTTATTTGTTGCTTTGCTGCACAATATTTAAGAGCAAAACCATTTTTTAAAAGACTATACCTTCCTTCAGTGTCATAGACACCAGAATCGCTGCCATGTTTTGCTTTGTGAATGTTTTTGATCTCAATTGGGAAGAGTAAAGAAGGAAATTTCCCCTGCACAAGAGTGTTAAGGCATCCATATTCATGAGAACAAAGTGTTTTAAAATGTATTTCTGATTTCAATACAAGCAATTACATGGAAAGTTGTGTGCAATTTTTTAATATTGCACAAATATACACAATTAGCATCCAACAACTATCACGGCGCTGCTAAGAGGTATTATCAATTAGCATACAATTAGTACAACACCTAACCGTTAAATCAAATTAAAAACGAGCTTGAAATACATATTACTAGATTTGAAATGTTCTTGTATGTACTGTAAAAATGCATAGAGATAAGGAAAAGGGACCCCCTTGACAAGTTAATACCATAGAAATATGGAAAAGTAAAACTTTTATTTTTCAATTTTTATGGCCTAGATTTAAATGGGGCTAAATACTGAGAACGACATCTTTTAAAGTCATTTTCTTACTCGACAGGTGCAGTCGATGACAGCAACTCTAACATCAATTTCAGATGTCACAACAAAATAAATCAAAATTATTATCATTATTATTACTATTATTTTGCCTTCATATATTGGCTTTTCAAATATATTTTAAAAAATTTACCAATTTAAAAATAAGAAAAAAAAAAGGAAAAAAAAATAAAATCTTTTTACAGACTTACAGAACGAGTTTTAGAACTGAGACCAATATTGATGAAGAGGGAGGCGCCGGTGGACAAGAGGATGCCACACCCGATTGCACGGAAACCTGTAAACCCAAAAATATAAATAAATATTTAAATTAGGAAAAAAAAATAAAGAAATGATTGTAAAGTCAGAAAGCAAAGAAAAGAAAAGAGAAAGAACCTTGGAAGGTCTCCCAAGGGTAAACGATGCCGTCATGGTTTCGGTCGAAGAAAGCAACATGCTTCTGCAGAACGTTCTGATCATTTGGGATAAATTTTCCAACGTCTACAAATATGAATTTATTAACTAATTAAATATTATAACAAAATATGCAAAACCCTGAACCCAAAATTTCAAAAAAAAAAAAAGACTATGCATAAATTTGTATACCTTGCTGCTGCATGTCTGATGAAATAGCAGAAGCAGAAGCAGAAGCCATTGATAAACTGAGCAAAAAGAAAGAGGCAGTAGGGTTTCTTGTCAGAAGAAACGTTAATGGCGGGTGCGAGTTAATAGAGCGTAAAGCAGGCAGAATAAGGGAATTAAACAAACAGTAGGGCTTCGTGGATTCTGCGTGTATTGGAGTAAAGAGAGAGGAGGGAATATATAGCCATATAAAGCGAAAACGAAAAGGATAATAATTAATTAATTAACAATATGAATCAAGCAAAAAAAGATATGAACACGTGCCTTTGTTATAACGTTTAAGCAAACTAAACTACGACATAACAGCTGTTGCCTGTTCTGTTCTGTTCCTTCCTTTCGCCAAAACAAAATCTTAAATTTTTATTTTCCAAAAGAAAAAGGAAAACAGAAGCTGATTCTTGGATCGTTACAACGTGGGTGGGTTTGGATTCTGCTGTGTTGTCACTCACTGGAAGATAGCCAATCGAGATTTCCGCTAGGAAGAGAATGTTTACAGCAGTTTCACTGGATTCACTGTGCTACATATGGTTCAAATTTTATAAACTTTGATTTTAAATTCAACACAAAAAAGAAAGTAAAAAGAGAGCAAGGGTATCTGTAAATACGGGGAATCAACCGTGCATGCACGTTTACACTGCTTCTTGGTGGGAAACATAAATTTTTTATTTCAATTTTCAACCAAAAGTCAAAATTATAACAACTTTATATATAAAAAAAGAAAGTTATCTAAGAAAAGAAGAACAGTCAATAATTAAGAAGACTCGTGGAGACACTAGAAAAAAATATGTTAAAAAAAAAAAAGAGAATTCCGTGAGGGAGAAGATGTTCCGTTTTCATTCCTTTTAAGTTATAAAATATTATAATTTAACGGAAAAGTGACGTACAAACAACAAAAAGAGGAAGGCACAGATATTACGCAGCAATTCTCTGAAATGAAAAGGGAATCCAAGCAAAAACAAGAGTGCTAACAGAGGCAGGCAGGCAGACGGCCAACCAACCAACCAAACGAAACCAATCAATTATTTGTGATGGTATGGTATGGTAGGTCACTTAACTTCAATTTCACGACCTTCTCTACAATTAGAAATTTCTTGCAAATCTTTATGTTTTCAATAATGAGTTGCCCCGTTTTGGTTATGTACAGTTACTTCCATAATAATTCAAAATATTTAGTTCGGATTCAACTACATTTTAGGGATTGCATTGATTATGTTGAGATTTTTTTTAAAAAAAAATATTTTTCCTCTTAAATATTATTAAAAATGTTGGTTCGGATTCAACTACATTTTAGGGATTGCATTGATTATGTTGAGATTTTTTTTTTAAATATTTTTCCTCTTAAATATTATTAAAAATAAATCCAACATTCAAAATTTAAAATTATTGAACTATTTTAAAATTTTTTAAATTTTTAATCAATTAACATCACGGTGAATAATATATTATAATTTTTTAAGTTTAATTATAAATTATTGAATATAAAATATATTTAATCTTTTTAATTTTTATATTAATCATTTTAAATTTTATATTCTTGTTTTAAATTTTTAATGTTATATATTTTAAATTTTATATTTTAAATTTTTACGTTTTATATTTTTAATTTGTTATATTTTATATTTTAAATTTTATGTTAATAATTTTATAATTCAAATGTAGATATTAAGAGATGTAAAATATACCATAATGTTAAAATACATAAGATTTATCTTAGCCAAGTCCTCTAATTTTTGTGTTTGATGTCATTAATGTTAAGTTACATGTATATTATCAAGCTAAGGTTTTTATTCCTGATGCAAATTTTATATCATTTATGACTTAGAGTTCACTTCATACGTGCATAAATTTCATATATTAATCATGTATTAATTGTATATGTTAAATTTAATTATAGGCTTCACTTATTATTGAGGTGCAAAACTAATAATAAATACTATGAGATAAAAATATTAAATGTTTAATATTAACAAAAAAAATTAATCTTGCTAATTTTTTTTTAATTTTCTTTGTCAAGGCAGTAAATGAAGTGTTAATTTTTAAAAAAATTAATTGAAAATGTA
Organism: Khaya senegalensis; assembly: GCA_032402905.1. Classification (NCBI taxonomy): domain Eukaryota; kingdom Viridiplantae; phylum Streptophyta; class Magnoliopsida; order Sapindales; family Meliaceae; genus Khaya; species Khaya senegalensis. Next base: position 1,229,590 of record CP135537.1, read on the forward strand.
TGGACTCAATTATTGAAAAATTGCGAAAAAAATTATGTCATAAAAGCGAATATTTGATGAAAATGAATAAACATGAATTCAATCTGAATGGAATATTTAGGGATTTAACAAAATGACAGTCTTATAATTTAATTTGAAAATAAAATAAGCATATAGTCATTTGATTTTGATTATTTAACAAATAAATCAATAACCTTACATCAATAGTAATAACCGATAAAATTAATAATAATAATTGAGATAATAACTTTTGGATTTCTTAAATAAAGAAAAAAATATTTCTTTTGGCATCCAATAAGTCCCTAATTTTCATTAAAATTTTTAAATTACTTGTGTTTTATTGAATTTTAATTAGCTATACAACTTAACGAGAGTGACAATTCAGATTGAACTATCATGTCAAATAAAGGCATAATATATTTTAAACACATGTATGATCCTCAAAATAATTGAGTTTTGAAAATATTAATTTGATATGATTATAAAACATATTAAATATATTATAATTGTGTTACACATATAATATATTTTTAGTGTTATTTACTTAAATATTAATTAATTTTATTTTAAGTATAATTAGACACTTTTTAAAATGCAACAAATATTACTAAATATTTTAAAAATATAAAATAAACTTATTAAATCATAAATGAATTATCACAACATAATTAATAGAATAATCAATTGTGTTATAAATGATTATATGTGTTGAATACTCTATATTTAATTTAATACAATTAAAAAATATGTGACACATATTAAATGCGATTAATAATTGTATCATCTTAAGTCAGTTTGAATTCACTAATTTCGGTTTCAAAGATCATGCTAGAAATTTATCATTCCTCGCTTAACAATAAAGGGTATTACATTTATTTCAACAAAAATTAGAAATCTATATAATTTAAATAAATAAATTATGTTCTTATCAATAAAATCAATAAACACAATAGGATCTAAATGTTATTATCTTAACAGTAATCAGTAATCTTTTATGGATGAATGAATTCATGGCTGTATTACATGGTTGCACCCACTAATTAATCAAATTAATTAGGAGGCCCCCTTGTGTAGCTCTAGAAAACACCCCATCAATGCTAAGTCATTAATTTAAGAAACTATGCTTTCGGGCTAAGCTTTACAAAGCCAGGTCCTTAATTTATTGCTTCACATACTAATATCAACGTGTAACACATGCTTCTTATTTAAATTTTTTCTTTCAAAGTTTGGCTACAAAATGCGTACAAGGCTTTGTCCTATTCTCATATTATTTATCAAGAGTTATACTTCAATTGTTAGTTTAAAAGATTAACTCATCAAGTAACATTAGGAATATTTGCTTGAGAATTTCTTAATTTTTGTCCAACATAAATCGTATTCGTAATTTTATCCGAAGCCATACATATTAACTGATGGGATTGTTCCAAGATTTCTTCCACTTTGGTCATATTTTAGCTTGATTTATACTTCCGGGCTGCAAAAAGAAAATTGCCATGCTTGCAAAACAAGACTAGAGTCTACACTCTTTGGGAGGAGCCTTCAGCCACCAAAATTGCCCTGTAATTACTCTGTGATCGCGATATAAATAGACGGTTATGTCCAGGGTTATTTGGTTGCTTACAAGTTACAAACTTCTGACCCCCAAAAAAAAAAAAAACCCCAATTATTCTGGACGTTTTTCTGGCAAATCATACCACTCATTTTATAGTTTTGAGTTCAATCAAAGACTAAATGATTGCTTACGAATTTCATAAGAGAATCAATAAAATAGTCTTTTTAAAACTATACTACATGTACTAACGTTAGATACAAGTTTTTGATTATGATACATAATAATATCATTATCAAATGGTATAAAACAGTTATATAAATAATTATAATATGAAATATATTGGGAAAATATTATTCATATACTAATACATACAAAAAAAACTTATTACTTGAAACTTGAAATATCTCGTATAAAAATTTAAAATAAGATCAAAATTTTAATATTTTAAATTTTTATAAAAATTATTTTAAATTGCAAGACACAAAAAATTTAGATATACCAATGCATGAATATACCATGGCTAGACCCAAGTTTTATACAAACTACCGTTACAAAAACAGATGCGATTGAAAAATATTAAGAGCATAAAACTAAACAAGCATAAAATTAACAAAATAATATGGTTATATCATTTTGTACATCTAAACAATATTATATAAATTTTTTTTACTTAAACTCAAATAAAACATCCAAGGAAATGCATTAGAAAGGGCGGCAGTGTTTGCTGGAGACAAAGTTATAAACTATAACTTTAACTACAAGATCAAAGAAAAAAGAAGAGATGAAAATCTCTTAAATAGTTGAAGGTTCAAGCAATAAAGCTTGGTTACGATATCAAACGTGCAAGAGACAAGAATTATTACTCCACAAATATTTGATTCAGGCACACCAAACAAATCACAAGTGAGATATTATGGACAAGTCATTGCTTCATTAAAAAGTACATTTTTATTTAGCCACCATTTGATGGAACTAATGACAACTTTCTTAGACATGCTTTTTATCTATTTTGTGAAACTAAGCTGGCAGCAGTTGGAACCGTCTAATTTGTATATACATTATCATGTTCATAAAAGTTTCGGTTGAGTTAGAGGATACAACACTTCAGCACCAACCCTTTGTGATCCATCCTCGCATCTTCATTGCCTGAAAATACAACTCCACGTGGTAACTTTAGACAAATCATTTTCTTATTTTTTTTTAATTATATGTGTATACATATATATCTTTGTTTCTTTACGCCCAACATGCACCCCTTTATTCTCCCTTCTCTATTCTCTCTCTCTTTTTTTTTTTTTTAACAAAGCTGATGGGAAGACAAGGGGGACGATTATGAGGAATAGTACACATCGACAAGTTAATATGACATAAAGCTGATAGTATAAGAATTTGACTAAAGTACTTGGCTGGCATCAATGCCCAGCATAAGACTTGTATCAACATACCTATGACTTATAATAGCTCTGTTACAAGTCTGAGGTTTTATGTTACCAGCTGTAGGTATATTGTTACAAGTCTTGTCTGTGGCATGGATGCCAACCTGGTATCATATCCATTCTTGAGATATAAAGATAAAAGAATTTAAGCATATAGGAGGTACCTTCAGGAGGTTGAGCTAGTTTCCAGTTTTGGGGAGACATCATTTCTTTCTTCAGTTGAGCTAATATGTCCTCCATTGTATGCTCCCTTTGCCAATTGGCAAGCATGGGGAAAAGACTTGGTTCGACCTGGTTTTCTCACCCATTAGTCCTATTACAAACCATATGTCATTCATAAAATGTCAATCTGCAGAGAGCAACAACTCCTACCATTCCACTCTCCTGGTTTACACAGGTCATGTTGATCCGGGTTTGAAACCTTACGCTTGGTGGATTGTCTGGATAATCCTTGCCACAGAAAATTTTCAACTGGTAGATCCGTCCATCATGAACAGTCTGATATGCATAATCAAAAGATGGATCAATTTTCCTTGTTTTGAAAACAGTGGAAGGTTGATATCTCATGCCTATACTGCAAGAATTACATCCTGAGTAGCAAAGATGTTAAATAGAGAATATTAATTCAAACCTCTACAGGAATTGTGTCACACAAAGGACAGATTAAAACTAGAAAAATATATATCCATTAACTGATATGTCTTCACACTCCAGAGGGTATCGCTATCCACTATTCAGTGATTATCAAGTCTATCTCTACTGATTTTGTCTAGGAAATGTATACATATTCCTCATAAATTCCTAGACTGACAGAGGATGAAAAAAATCACAAATGAAAACCTTATCCTTTTTCTAAGTGATGATCTCCAGGCTCAGACAAATGCTACTTAAAAAGGTTCATCTAGGAAAGTGGTATATTTGACAATTTTGCTCAAGTTGTTGACTATATTAACTAGCAGCTGTAGAAATTAAAGTTGTTGTAACTGATATTTGTAGCTGATATACTGTTAATATACGAAGGGTGACTGTTGTATGTCAAGATAAACCAGAGACATTATTAAGGGTGCATGGAAATAACTAGAGAAAGTGAGTTTTTTGTTTGAAAACAATAGAAGAATTTTAACAACTCAGCGTGAAATTGTCTCTCCCTTTTTTACTTTTAAATGAAAAATAATCTCATACAATCATTTCAAGAAAATAATTTGGGTTTTAGATTGAACAGCCTCATTCAGATAGATCCATGCAAAAAAAATGATTAGAGTTCAGATAAAATCGTCCTTGACACTATGCTTCACAGTTAGAAGTACAACTGGCAGTGTGTTTGTAGTAAGTGAAAGAATTTTAACAACTCAGTGAAAATCATCTATCTTGTAGAATTTTAACAACTCAGTGAAAATCATCTATCTTGTTTTACTTTGAAAGACAATTATTTAAAGAAACCAATTTAGGTTTTAGAATGAATCAGACTAATACACATACATCAAGGTTCAGGTTAAATCATCTTTGATACTATGCTTCTTGATTACTAGTAGAAGTGGCTCGTCCATTTCAACAGGCCAGCCACATGACACCCGAATAGCCGTCAATAGGCCAAGGTAACATACCAATTTGTAATAACTAAAATTTCTCACCCAGTTATTTTAGAAGGCAAATTACTCTCATTTTACCCTTTGGGACAATTTACTTCAAGCAAATGATGTTAGATCACGGTTACTACTAACTAATAAGTCCATCTAGAATGTAATAAATTGCAGTGGTAACAGTCCATCAATCAGTTGTTGTGCTGAATGATATTGCCAGAAAAAAAACAGGCCAAAAAATATCTTATGTGTATGGACACTATCAAATGCAAACTATTACAAGAGGGGAGAGAGAAGACATACATTAGGAGGACCTATAATAGTTCCAGTCCATGATTGCATTAATATGTCATCCGCATCATCCATTCCATAGCTCACAGTTCCATCCCCAATTCCCTTTTCCCCTCTCTCGAGCTCTTCCAGTAATCTGAAATTCCTGGGCACTGCAAATATTCATAATTTCAGTCACATGATCATGACTTGTTGATTCATGTAGTTTAAATAGCATCAAGCAATAACAAGAAGAAAACTTCCTACTAGAATTGACATACATTTACCAGTGAAGATTGTCAACAACTGAAACATTATCTCCAGTACACCCACTTATTAAATAATCACATAGAGGATCAGATGTAGCTGTTAAATACCAGAAAAATAAATGATAAGACAGTTCTGAAAACACACTAACATTGCCTTTGCAAACCAAGGACATTGGCACTTCTTCCACAACAAAGTTTACGATCCTTTGCAAAGGAATGATAACCAATCATTATTATCGGGTGCTTGCTATCAACGAAATTGGATTCAAACCACATGCAGATATCATGGAACAAAAATGAATGCCTAATACATATGGGATACTCCAAAAACAAATGTAATACATATGGGATACTTCAACAACCAATGTATGGCTAATTATCAGCATTTTCCATGATGGTGGATTAACTGTAGTTCATGGATCAAGTGTATCGCCACAAAACAATCATCATACGAGTTTTAGATACTTCTTATCTCTTCTGAAATCAATTTTGGAAAGAAAAAGAAACAAAAAAATATAGGAGAAAACAACTGGGTCACATAGATCACATGAGACAGGAGAGCTGAAAGACCTCCTTCTAAGCTACCAATTTTCTGCAAAAAGATAGGAGGGAATATATTTTTCTACTCCTTTTCAAAGTAAAGGGTATTTTCAGTTTATCCCAAGGGTATGGATTAATTAGTTTGGCCTCTTGTTGTGGAAGCAATAGGTCAAGGTATTCCTCCACACCAACCTTGGAGAGGGAATATATTTAATTTATGTTCATGCATATATATATAAAGTTTTCATGTTGTCAAATAACAAGAACTTCATGGAAATTAACTAATGCAAAAATTTATGCACTTTCATTAACTTTTGGAACATGTGAAAAAGGGCAAAAATGTCCAGATCTAAAAGCTATGATCAGAGTTGTCAGAATGAGATAACTTGTTACTGTGTAAGAAATATGTTGAAAATGATGTAGTTGACTGACACATGGGTAACTCTCTGCAACTCGTTGCAGGACTTGACTGAAATGCAGAGTGTAGAGTGGCAATGAGGTTATAATAAATTAAATAAACAACAAAAATGTGCAACCAGGCAACTTGAAAGGGGAAGTAGAAAGTTCCAAAGTCAGTGATGCAACTGTAAGTTATTAGCCTTTTGGATAAGGGGAGACAAAGAGGCTGTCTTGCTAGGGAGGTAACAGAAACCAAAAAGAATTCAAAGATAGGAGATATTGCAGGAAGAATAGAGGAAATGCATCTGGATTTGTAAGAAATTAGACTAATACAGGCATTCAGAGAAGAGATTACTAACATTCCACAGAGAAAAAGAATTTGCTCTTGAGGACAATACAAAGAAGATTTTCAGGAGAGAGAGAAGGAGGGCAGGTTGGGGGAGATGCCAGCAACAAAACCAACAAACACAATTTTCTATTCATTCTAAAAATCGTGACATATATCCAAATATAGAGAACTTTCCTTCATTATTATGCAACTAGTAAGCCGCTTGCTTCACTTAAGAAGCTGAGACAGAAAATACCTAAAGCTTAAACTAAATAACTAGCAAAAATTCCAGCATCCAAATTTTTTTAATATGAACATCAACACTAGTGGTAATAAATGGTGGCTGTGCTATCCAAAAAAAATGCTACCACTAATGCATCTACAAGCAGCTGGTTCTAACTAACTTCTCAATAAAACCATGATTGGCTATATAGATCAGTAGGCATTAGCCCTACAATCCCATCCGTTTTCTTTTTCGGTCCTGGTTTCAAAAGAGGAAACTTTTATGCAGCCATGGTACAGCTGCCAGTCGATGGTTCCAAAATCAACCAGGAAAACAAATCTGGGACTAGAAAAAACATATGTATCCAAAAATAAGTTCTTACATCTAGGATTCCACAAAATACTGACAGCTAGTCAGGTCCACTTCATCAATTTATAAGATTGTAATACAGAGTGCTTGTGACATGTCCTGTTAGTGTGTTTTAGGATCATAATTAGCATTAGCTAGGGCCCAAAATCTGCTTTCTTTGGCAGCTATTCACATAATGGAAAACAAAACTGGGCATAAATAATGTAATCAAATTGAACATCATATGTCTGAATTTTACAATATAGATGTTCTGCCACATCAAAGCCAGCAACTAGACAAGGATGTTTTGCACATCAGATCTGGAACATAGCCAAGTAAGAACCTCGGGCCAACCATGAACACTTGAGAGAGCCTAAAACCTTCTTTCACAACTTCATCTTCAAACATTAATAGATATTGTTAATGATTTAACTACAACAATCTTTCATTGACTATCTAAATGGAAAAACCCAGCAAAGCCAACATGCTCAGCGATCATCACCACACCCCCGCTAGACCTAAGCCCTCACCAAAAAGGAAATAGAATACATGCAAAAATTCACTACAAGTCCAATAAACTATATATAACATATGACGTCTTAAATCCAACAGCTCCGTAGCAAATGTGTCCCAAATAACAAACCGTCATGAACATATCTGACACGTACATTGCCCATGTTTAACTCCACGTTAATTTTTTAGCATATGACAAAATCATTCTATAATTAGAGCAAATATCATGGTTTGCTACGTATATGCCAGAAGTGATTCATAGAACTTCATAAACAAAACCAAAAATTGCCAGCACAAAAATCAAAACTTTAATCCTTCGAAAGCTAATGATCCAAACAAGAATTTCACTGCAGATAGTCACAATCTGCAAACAAGATCATATAGCATCAGCTTTAAAACCTGAAAAAATCCCTTTTTTTTAACAAGTACTCAGCTCCCGCAGCATAGAAATTATATCAAAAAAGCATAGCATAGCATAGAATCAAAAACGGAGACTTACCCACAACTCTTGATCCTTCAGAGCCCATTTTCGTGAGTGTTAAATTAATGAGTAAAATTCAGAGGCAAATTTAGGTTGCTTCTGTTCACAGACTACACAACTAGCGATGGGGATAAAAACGTAGGGAACAGAAAGCAAGGAAATGATTTTGTGTTTTATGATCTATGGTTGTTCCTGTGTGCCTGTGTATCACGGCCTTTGCTTTGTGATAATCTTATAGCTTATTTATGAATGAAAAATGCTCTACCTTGCAATGATGTAATATAATTTAAAATAACAATAAAGTTTAGACATCAAACCGATTTCTTTGGCAATTTTATTATTAGAAAATAAATTATATAGTTAAAAAAGCAAATTAATGAAGCATTCAAACAGATTCAAGTTTATTTTTAATGATTAATTAATGAAGGGGTGTTGATAATAAACGATAGGTTTGGAAAGATTATACTTGAATTTACTTTGAATTTATTATAATAATAATCATTAGTTATTTTTATTTCAATTCTATTAAGTTGTCACTAATTACATGTGTAATTATATAAAAAATAATTTAGTCAAATATATTATAGTTACGAATAGAATTTTCTAGACATCAATTTTTAAAAAGATAATATAAGAAATTAATTTATAAATAGTGAAATAAAAAAAAATGCAAAAATGATAAACTCTTGAATTTATAAATGATTGTTGAATTAAGATGAAATAATTTCAATGAAAAATATAATTTTTATCAATAAAAGATATTTATTAACAAATAACATGCCCTATTATTCATAATAGTGTAAACTCAATTTTAAGTCAATTAAATACTTCATTAATAAGATTAATACTTAAGAACATACCAAATAAGATATTAATTAAATCAACAAATATAAAAAATTCTTGCTTTGTTGTATACAATTTAAATTTATAAGTTTTCCATTTAATTTCACAAATTTTATTAAAAATTAAACATTTATTACTTATTAGAAGTGAATGTTTTTTAAGTTTGATTGATTTGTTTTAAATTAGATCAAAAATTAAATAGAGCAATTTGATTTCTATGAGTTAATTAGAAAATATTGGATCGAATATTAGCTCATAACTCTATATCTAGTCAAAAAATTAAAAATTAAAAATTAATTATTATTTTTTTCTTGTGATTTCTATATATAAAGAGTTGTATTGTATTTAAAGCAACTATTTATTAAAAAAAATTATTATTTATATATTTTAATTTTTATGTTATAAATTAGTTCAATTCTTAATTTTTATAGCGTGTCTCATTAATTAAAATAAAATTTTTATATCTCAACTTTGTGAGGCATGGTATTATTGATTTCATGAACATAAAAAATTGAATATTAATTAAATACAAATTAAAAAAATAAAATTATTATGTCAAAATAATTTGTTATAAGAATTATTATATATGATACAATGTATTATAATTTTATTTCTCTTAATTTTATTCTCAATTTAATGTTTGTGTTTATCATTATCAATTTATTTTCAACTCTATTTAGTATTTATAGTAAGTCGTTCCCCTTATTTTATGTTGCCCAATTATATATTTCAGCAAGCAATTTAATTAATTACCCTTCAAATTTCTATCACTCCCCTTTACATCCTCTTACTTTTATGGAAGCACAAGCAACAACCTTTTCCTTAAAAGGTACCTTATATTTTGTTATTTGTCATACTTATTTTTACATGTGCAGCTATTACAGTTATGATACACAAAATAATATCAACTGAATTAGTGTAAAAGATATAACAAAAATCAAATGAAGATATGTAAAAATCAAATGTAAGTAACCAAATTTTCGAATAAGAAAATATATCCACAAAATTATGAAACTCGTTTACTATATTTTTCTCTTTAAATAGAGACTTTTAATTGTTTGAAATAAACAAATAAAATATTAGTTATCTATGTTTTTAAAACTTCTTCACACTCGTCATTTATTTAAAAAGATTAAATATTATTATTTAAACTTTGACATTTAAATTTAAATTTTTATGTCAAATTTAATTTTTGATATTAAAAAATTTGAACTTAATTTGAATTTTTAGGTAGAGAGAGGTGGCAATTTGATTTAGTGAGATTCTATTCATGTCATATTAAATATTTTATATTAAACTTAATTTAATTTATTTAATAATTATGTCAAGAATTAAAAATAATAATTTGACACAATTAATAAACGAAATAGATTGTAATTGTAATTTCAGTCATTTAAATATTTTTAAAGTGTTTGTTTTTCACTTAACAATGAAAGACAATGAAAGTTAGGTCATTATATTTAAATGAAATAAATTAAAAATTTTTCTTTAATGCTAAATGCAAATATTTGAATAAGTTTATATAATTAAAATTTTAAATATTTTATAAATTTTATTTATTTATTTAATATATAGAGTTTATCTAAATAATTTATAGAGTTTATTTATATTCATGCATTATAAATGAAAAAAAAATCTAGCATTAACAATTTATTTATTCAAATATATTTTGCTTTAGATGCATTCATATTTCAAATAAAATATAAAATTCTCTAAGTCTAGAAATTTTGGACGGTAAAGATTGAATGCCAAAAGCTCTAACTTGAGAGAATCCCTTTTCAAACAATAATATTTGATAAAATATGATTTTTAACAAATCGAAGGTATCTTCTATTGGTTCTATATATTAATTGCGATAGTTTCGTGGCTTTACAAGGTGAGGTGGTATACAAATTTTTTTTATTTTCTAAAAAAAAAATTATCTACAAGTGAATATCCTTTAAAATGTGACAAATATAAGTAAAGATTTTATAATAAAAAATTTAAAACAAATTTATGAAATATAAGTAAAAATTTTAAAATAAAAATATAAAAAAAATTCTTAAATTATTAATGATTAACATAATATAATTTTTAAATAATTAACCATATCATAAATAGATTCACATATCATGAATTCTGAACTTAAATTGCACATCACATATTTAATTAATGTGTTAAAAATTTTAAATTTAAACCCTACATATTTTAGGTAAGTGCTAGATTTATATGTTTTATTAGTTTATTTCATATCAAAATGGTTGAATTTGGTGACTAGTTATTGATGAATGATATTCGATAAACAATATTATATAAACAATGCCATATGTCTAGAACTGTGGCACTTGACCTCTACTTGATCGTTAAATAGTATTTGTAAACAGTACTCAATGCTTGACCTCTATTTGAGTGGAGGTTGTCTTATCAGGGAAGTTTGCTCAACCTGTGCTCGAGCATTCTTGCGAAAATATAAGCACTCCAAGTACTGATTTAGGATTTTTTACAATTATTTTTAGAGTTTTTGAGGATTTTTGTGCTTTTTTCTATGATTTATTTAAAGTATTTTTTATTATTTTTGGAAAAAAAATATAAAGTCTTATTTTTATGGGTGGGATTTACTTAAATGTATTCTCTTGAAAGATTTTTAACTTTCTCTCTAAAATCTAATTGAAAAATTTTTAGAGTTTTGTAAGATGTTGGTAGCTAGATATTATAGTGTTGTGAACGTGTTTTTCAAAAATTTTATTGAAGAAAGTATATTTCTAAATTTTGAATATGGGACAATTTGAAGTAGGTTAATCAAGAGAGTTAGTTGAAATTGAGTTACAAGAGTTTTTTAAAAAAATTATCGTTTGTAAGTTTTTTACTAGTAAAATATTTTAGTGACTGTCATTATTAATTCAAAGAATTTTTATTTTATAAAAAAGTTCGTTATAAAATTTTTCTTTGATAATAAATTATTGTATCTATTTTATTTTACTGCTTTATTGATTATTAATTAGATTTGTTATTATATTTTATTTGTGTTATTAGTTGACTAATTAGAAATTTATTGTTTTTGATTTATTTGAAACTTAACAAATTTTAACTTGTTTTGATTTATTTGTATGAATTTTAATTTTTTGTTTAAAATACTTTTCACCCCATGTTCTAGGATGTAAACATAGATTTTTCAGGAAGTACTATGAAAATTCAATATGGTGTTAAAATATGCTTAAACTTAGTCTTCTACATGTTACGGTTGTGATAAAAACTTAAATACTATAATTTAACTCTTTCTTTTAAATATATATATATATATTTTTCAAATCAAATAGTTAATTTTATTAGCAATTAATGTGTAGATAGGAAAGAAAAATGAAAGTTGCCATTTAATAATATTGTGTTACAGTAATTTGAATTAAAAATTATAACATCTAAAACTCAATTGTTAATTTCTTTTTCCCAAACTTTTACGTTACTGTCCTTTTCTATTGCCAACATTCTATAATTTGTATTTTTTCTTGCAAAATCTAAATCAAAGAAACTTACTAAACTAGCAATCATAGTAAAGCATACTTCTTCAATCTTCATTTGTGATATTATATATTATACGAGCAAATAGAGAGAGAATTTAAAAAAAAGAAAAAAAGAAAAAAGACAGGGATATATTTAACAAATAGTTTTCGTACTATTTATTAATATATATAAATATATACCGGTTGAAGAGATACAACTTAGAGAAACCAAAAACAACATTAATTTACCATACGTAGTACACTCCTCAGTGTTTTCAGTACTACTTATAATTATATATATATATATATATGTATGTATGTATATTTATAATGATGATACACATGAGCTTCACAAAATTAATCTAGGGTTGAGAAAATTAATCAGAGCATTGGAGCCCTTAGTGGAACACTTTTTCTTGGTCGCTTTCGTTTTTGCTTCTTCATCGGTAATTGTTTTGTGAAGTATTCTTCATCTTCGTCCTTGATATTCATCAGAACTTTGTTATCATTATGGTTGATTTCTCCTCTGTGTCCATCTCCGAATATGGCTAAAACCTGACAGAATAACCAGCATGAAATAGATTAATTAATTGGGATATCAATCGCTTGCTTTGAAACCCCGAAAGGAGCAAATGAATAATAATGTGATTTTATGTACTAAAGAAGCGAAAATTACAGTAAAATAATTTTGATGACGTTACAATATATTTTTATCACACTCTTAGAATGATGGGATTTTACGTAGGAGAAACATGTTCACCTTGCACGCAATGCTGCAATACAATGAGTTATCTTGCAGATTTCTGTCACAGATGATGCAACTGTAATCCTTCGAGTTAATTTGTGGTGGGTGTTGATGCTGCTGATGACTTCTTTGCTTCAAGAACAACACTTTGGTTTTATTTGTATGATAAGTCTGTAAAAAAAAAATCACAACTATTATTGGCCAGAATATTAAATTGTTAGGGACAAACCAACACCAAGCATTAATTTATCTCTGAGAGGCAATATCCTGCAAATGTTTTTACCCAAACAATGCATAGGTATAAGTGCCATATGATAACCATTCAAGGGCATAAGATTCACTGTCATTAATGATTATAATAATATCTGAATAATGTGTACGAACATCAGAATAGCATACACACACGCTCATGGGGGGAAACATAAATTTAAAAATGACTTAACATACAATTATCATATTAATTCTACGAATAGTAAATTTATTTTAAAAATTACAGATATGAAACCTGAGAGAATGTCTTTATATGTAATAGCTTGCGTATGCAAGCAAATGGAGAAAATGAAATAGTAAGATGTAAAAACGGACGGTAGACTAAATCATAAATTTTCTTGAAATTTAACCCACAAAAGAAAAGAAAAATGAAGATCCAGAAACACATTGCAGAAGTATTTTAACTGTAATACCGAGTTGTTTTTAATGTTTTAAAATTTTTTCCATGGTAAGTTTTGGTTCCCTTGGGAGTGTCTAGTTTCATCAAAAGAAATGAGAGCTTAATTCATGGTAGAATAATGAGAATAAATTAATGAAATTATAAAAGTTATAGAAAATATAATGAATGACTTGAGAGAAGAAACAAATCATCAAAATACCTGAATGCCAGAACAGTTGAAGAGCTTGCACAAATCATGCCGATTGATCACATCACTGTAAACATATCTACGAATCTGTATTATCCAAAAACATTACAGCAAAAATGTTAATACCATGTAGCATGAAAAATAATTTAATTTGCTAAAAAAAATTTAGAAAAATGAATAGCGGAAGAAGAGATTCGCCACCTTAACATGCTTGTGTCGAGCATGAGCAGGAATGCAGTGAGAGCAAAATGAACAAAGACAGTCGATACAAAATCGGTCAAGCCCATTCTTCTTCGTGTTCGGATGAATCAAGCAGTTGCGAAAGAACATAGTGTTGTACATGACAATCAGCCATGGCGGCACGGCTGCATATTTCTCCTGGAAAAACATTTACTTCTCGTTATCAATAATTTCCTCTTCTGAGTAGAAAATGCAAGAAAATCTAAGAAACTTCAACCTGGAAAGAATTAAAATGAAAGAAAACAAAGGCAAAGAAGAGAGCGTACAGTTTTTGATGCACGTAGTCTTTTGATTCCTATGGTTTCTCTCATCTTCCTTTTTCTCCGGACAGATTCTCAATTTCTTACGTCTCTGTCATCAGTGTATATGAGCATATATAGCTAGCTAGCTATAGATTGCGTTCCCCATTCACATACATAATCGAATCTTCAATAGAACTTTGCCACCTCGGAATTAAAAAATTAACCTCATTAAATTAGGTACATTATTGAAAAAAAAAATCGAAATTTAATCATCTTGATTATAAATAATACTTCGTGATTACTTGTTTTCTGTTTAGTATTTATAGTTATACGGGTTTAAAATTTTTCTGAATAAATTCCTTTCTAAGATCAATTTAATTACAAAATTTTCTTCATTAATTTAATCCATTTTGGAGATGAGAACTAGAAGAGACTAATTTATAACTTGAGAACTTGGAGTACATTAAAGTTATTAATGTGCACCTTGACATTAATGACAAAAACCTGCTGATATTTACTCCCCACACCAAAATGATATTAAAACATTTTATGATATAGTATTCTTCAGTACTCTGTAAACTAGTATTCCTCATCTCCAATTTCTGGTATTGTTGGGTACATAATTTGCATGGTGTGAATTCCACACCTACCTTACCTACCATTACCTCTTCCACTCCTTTTTTAAATGTTTTGACCATTAAAACCATATAGCTACAAAGTTGCTAATTAAAGACGCAATTCTAATATGATAACAACAATACTTTAACCTTCTAGGCAGATGAATTTATAATACATAAGAATTCAGATTTTGTATTAGATGTTTTAAGATATGTGTTATAGTTATTTTAATTATAATTTTTAATTTTAGTGTTGGAGTTTTTAAACTTGAAGTGACAAATTTTAAATTTTGTACAAGTGATTATAACTTTACATCCATATATGTCAAATTAGCTAGTCTCAGAAATATATTTATTTTAACTTGCTGAAAGAAAGCCAGATTCCTACAAGATAAACATTGTCTAAAAATAACATACTTCAATAAGACAAACATTAATGGATATTGTTTATCACTTGAGATAAATCTATATCAATACAGATTAAATAATTTTCTTAAGTGATACTGTATGTACAAAATTTAAAATAAATTTAGTCATATAAATTAATATAATAATTATCATATATTTTATATTTTTAAGTAATTTAAAAAATAAATTATAATAAATAAAATTATTACATCAGTTTATATGGATAAAATTTATACAAAATCTTTTCATTTATAGTATTACTTTAAATTTATAATTCTTTTAATCTTTGTAATTTTCTTCTTTTTTTCATGTTTCCTGTCTCATAATTTGTTTTTAATTTCTATTTTTTTCTCATATATTAACTTTGTCAGCTGCTGTCCTTAATTTCAAATGTGGAAGTTATTATGGAAGACTGAGACAGCCAATGGTTGTTCTATATTAAACTGTACGGTGCGTCAGAAAGCTACTGTTTCCATAGATTCACGTGCAGATTCTTGATCATAAGTTAATAAGTAACACTTTAATTATTAGTTGGCAACAAAATTGTTGCTAAGTTCCTGACAAAGCTGTATTTTAATCATTATTAAATTTTATAATAATATTCGAAATATGAGTTCCTTCGATTCTATTCTCTTTGTATCACAATAAACAAATTCCTTCGGTAATCAGCATTAGGTAGGTATTTAAATTTTAATATAATTTATGTTTTTTTTTCTCTCAAAAAATTAATCTTTTACTCCCTGTATATACACAGGCACATTACTTTATATTGTACGAATAAATTTATACATATAATAATATTTTTAAAAATTATATAAAAATTAATAATTTAATTTTTTATTAATAAAAAAGATTGAGTTAGAAAATCTTCAAATAGTTAAACTCATATTTACATATAAAATATAAATTAAAATTATTTTTTAAATATACTGAATTCACTGAAATATTTTGAAAAATCATAATAACTGTTTTTAAATTAAACAAAAAGAAATATAAATTTATAATTTTTGAAAAACAAATTAATTTACAACAACTTCTTTTTGATAGCTGTTGGTCAATTAAAAGCGAAGTAGTAATAGAATTTATAGGATTGATATGCTCCACACTGGGAAGAAATAAAAACTATTTAAACTGAATTTGCAAGTAGATAGTATTAAATACTTGCATGCCTTCTTCGTTAAAAGTAGGTACCAACTTCACATAAGACATCAATGAAGATGGCATTTGTATTCAGTAGGCTTGCAGATTTATATCCAAATTAGTTTTTCATATTGCGCTTAGCTAGCCGAAGTTCATCCTGTCCATATATGGCATTAAATGACTTGCGATCCGTCGGTGATAAATTTGGAAAGAGTGCAACTTTAAATTTTATACGCTATGTTTTCAATCCATCGGTTGCATTTTAATTTTATATTTTTTGCTGGTTAATTCAGTTGTTAATTTTTAAAAATAATATAGGAAGTTTGGAGTTCACATTAAAATTAGAAAAGAGTTTAATTTATTTTATATCATTTACTATTAGGTGATCAATTTCTACCTAATACTTCTAGCCAATGTCATGTTTCTAGTTCAAGTGAAAATCAATCTAAAATTGCATTCTATCACAACTCTATAAAGTGAAAAAGTAACGAACAAAACCATTCCTTACAAGGACCAAGTGGCCACAGAATCTCCAAAATCGAAAAGTAATAGTAAGGATGATAGTAAGCGTGACAAAATTGAACCTATGTTGTTCATAAATGCCCAATTCCACCTACTTTTTCTTAAAAATTGAAACTAATTAACAATTTGGATTGAAATTCTAAAATCTTTGAAGTTTCAAAGTAAAACTTAACCTTTTTTTTTATTGGATGCAATGAACCAAATTTTTAAAAGATTTATATACTATTAAGAGATAGCGAAATATTTATGTGAAAAAAAAGAAAAAAAATAAGGCATTTTTGTCAGAAAATATAAGTTCAATCATTTTACAATATAATTAAATATAAATATTTCATTTGTTTAAAAATAGCCTTTGTAATTGAAAATATTAAAGTGGAACATGTTTTACTTGATTTTGGTATAAGTGTTAACATTTTATTTTATTTTATTAATTAACAATAAGAGTTATAAGAATTAAAACTTGCAATAACACTTCAACTAACTAATTGTTTAGTAAAAGTTTCAAGAGGAGTTGTAGAGAATATTCTAGTTCAAATTGACAAATTAATTACCCTATTGATTTTTTTGATTTTATTTTCTGGGACGAACATTCTAATTTTAATTTCAAATATTCATACCTATTATTTTAGGATGTCAATTTCTTCCTTCTTCAAATACTTTAATTAATTGTAGAAATAACATTATAATACTTTCTTTTGAGAAAAGGATATTAGAAATGCACATATTTAACACATGCATGCAACTAGTGAGAATCATGACATGCATTGAGTAGATTTTGTTGAAAAAATTATTTATGATCACTTTAATATTTCTTGTTTCTTTTGATCCCTTAAAATTTTGCTTGACTTATTGACTGGTGATAATTTTGAAGATTATTCTAAAATTTCTCTTATTTATTATTTGTTGAACTCATCACAGACACTCAAGGTGCGTGGTTGGAAAAAACAATTTTAAAAAAATGCCACAATAATTCAATGTATTGATACCTTCAAATGTTCAACCGCTAAACTTGATTTAAAATCATCACCATCAAATCTCAAATACTCCTATTTGAGTGCAAATGCATTAGGATGCATTTGTCTTAAAAATTTATCATAAACATCAATAACATTTCAAATTTGTCATTTTAATCCAACAAAACTTATTTAAAATAGAATGGATCGTATTGTCTTAAAAATTTAATGAAAATTGGCATGCTCCCATAATAATTTGTTGTGGACAGTATCCCTTTGATTTTTAAAAAATTTATATGGT
Source organism: Khaya senegalensis (assembly GCA_032402905.1). NCBI lineage: Eukaryota > Viridiplantae > Streptophyta > Magnoliopsida > Sapindales > Meliaceae > Khaya > Khaya senegalensis. The sequence goes on from CP135537.1 coordinate 1,247,873, forward strand.
AATATGCGATGGAACTTTTGATAAAAATTTAGGGTACGAAGGTCACAATAAATTATTTTAAGGAGTGATTAATTTACAACTTTGATTTTACTGTCAAAAATTACAACATTGCTGAACATGTGTATTTGTGTTTTATAAAGTGAGCAATGTTTACACCATAATATTTATATAACAGCCATATGTTTTGTAAAATAAGATGCACTCTTTTTAGTTTATATAGATTATTCTATTGTGAAAATATTATTTACCCAGCTGTCTCATTTGTCTATCGAATTTTTTTGGTGCTGGAAATAGTTAAACTAAGGAGAAGTGAGAACTGAGGAATTTGAACCTTTTGTATAAGCTCTAATAACAATAGTATCAAGAAATACAAACCTAACTTGAGATAAATCGACAGCAAAATCATGAAGACAGAATCTTGCGATAGAGCAGAAGAAGTCAAAACAATTTGACTAAGCCAAAATCGGAGTCAAAGATTTAATCCATTCAAGCACCATTGTCATTCCCCGCTTCTTCGTCATGCCACCCAATACATAATTTGTATTGTCGTAGTTTAGCAATATTTTTTTCACTTTTTCTATTAATAATTTCTTCTAAGCTTTGATGATATTCAATAAGGTATGTTGTCACAAACCTTAAAAATCGTATAAAAATGCATTACGATGGACTATAATTGAGATAAAGGAAGTTAGTCCTTAAGTAGCACACACAAGATTTATTTAGAGAAATGCGATGAAGGCTTAATCTTAATATGAAAAAATAGTGAAAAATAAAATTATTAAGCTTTTAGATAATGAAATAATTTATTCTTGTAAAATTAGTCCTTTTAACCTTAGGGTAATTTGGTTTTTTTGCCCTTAGACTGCGTTTTTCTGCATGTACATATTTCATAACAAATTTATATATTATTAAAGTTTATTGATTATTTTATGAGTTTGAATTTTTTAATTATATAATTGTTATATTTATTTATTTACTATACATATTTATTAAATATAAAGAAGTTGTTTTAATATTCTTATAAGGAAAATATTTTGAAAAATTATAATTATAATTTTATTTTTATTTTTATTTTATTTGAAGGACTTAAATGTAGAAAAAAAAGGATTAAGAGTTTGTGTAATTAAAATGTAGGCACTTGAATGATATTTTTCTAAATTTTATAAAACCGAATTTTAGTTCTTTCTGTTGCCCATAACTTTTTACTTCTTCTCCACCACCTGTAGATGCCCATTTCACTCTCTTTCTCCTTATTTCATTTTACTCCCCCTTCTCTCTAAGGTTTTAACATTTTCAAATTATATTTTTGTGAAATTAACCTTACAAAATTATTTTTCGAGCATTTAATTTCATAAATCTTTAGAGAAATAAAAAAAAATTCTTGATTTTTCTTACAAATCTTCAAGTTAAAGTATATAAATTTTTAAATACCCAAAGTTTATGTACTGAATTATCACCATCAAAATTCATTTTCATCATTAGCATGGAGTTTGAATATGCATTATTTAACCTTTAATTCCATCAATTTCTATTTTAATTGAGAACTTATGACAATTTTGTTGAATATGATATTTTTACATTGTTGTTTAGTTTTTTTTTTTAGTAATTAAATTTAATTATGATGTTGAAGATTGATTATGAGGTGTTTGAGAATGAAAAAATCTTGTCAAATTTGTTTAAAATTTAGTTTCAATCCAATTTGATTAGGGTCAAATTTAGAATTAAAGTGGATTGAAAACTTTCGCAAATTTTAACTTTTTTTTTTATAATTTTCTTAGTTTATAAAAAATCAAAGTATTTTTAAGGAAACTTTATTAGTGATAAAATTGTAGTACACTTAAAAACCTTTTCAATGAGTACTCATAAGATTGGTTTAGAGTTCATTTGTCTCGTCAAAAATATCCATTTTCTATTTTTTTCTTATTTTTATAATGCAAAAATTTTATCCGTCGTCGTGGCCTAGAGCTAAAGCTTCTGATTTTTGCAAAATTTGTATGTATTGTAATACGAACATTGCAATAAGTCACTATAGGAAACTATAGTATTGAGCATTCTGTCTATTAGTTTTGTAAGTTCCTTTTAAAACTCCAAACGACTTTCAAATTAAATGATTTAAAAACTGTTTAACAATTTAGAGAGTTTAATTTAATTCTCTAAGGGTCACTTTATGAAATTTCAACTATATCTTTTTTGAAATTATCAAATTATTGTTAAAGGTTGATTTTGGTTGAAAGGTTTAATATTTTCTATATATTATTTTATATAGACTCAAGTCTCAATATATGTGATAACTTAAATATTGATATTCATCATACATGCATATTACATATTGAATAAATAAGTATTTTATTAGAGTTGAGTATTTAATAGAAACGTATATGTGTTATTTAGGTACTGACACCTCAATGAAAGACCTAAACCTGAATGAGGACTAATAGAAGAGTGTACATCCTCTCCTGAATAGTGAGTAAATTGTTATATTATTTTAAGTCTTTTCAAATTATTTTTTTGAAGTAAATATTTGTTTTTAACAATTATATAATTGTAAGATAGATGTCGAAATATAATTATTGGTGATTAAATAAATTATTAGCTTTAATTTGGTTTAAATTGCTAATGTGGTACATTTGATTTGGTTAATTTTGTGAACAGCCATCGAGGCTTATATATGTTATATGTAAAATGATTTAATTGATGTATTGATTTATGGATGATATGACCAGTGGGCCGATATTAATATTGATATAGTTGTAGTACAATAGGAAGTAGATTATGGACGAATTTATGAAGTGATCATATAGGTGAACACGTGCACTAGATAGTGCTGTTATAAGGAAGACTGTTCTAGGTAAACCCATTAATGAGCAGTAACATGAGAATAATTACAATTATCACCGTGTAACTACTTGAAATAACATCAGCGAGATGGATAATATTCTTTTCTTGAAAATTTATGTTTAATTGATTATAATTAAAATAATAGTATAATTTTATAAACTAATGCTTTTATAATAAATACATGATTTTTACGTAAATGAGCTTATTAGTGGTATTGAGTGTTTACTTCAGGCTAGACTAACACATGAGAAAGGAGGCCAACCTAGTTGTTTATAAATAAAATACACAAGTCTAAAATTTAATTCAAAGTACGTTTTCAAATAAGATTTAGTTTTCTTTATTTATATTAAAATATCTTAATATCCGTTATTTAAAGTTTATTTTGTGTAATGATTTACTCATTGAATATTTTGTATTTATCCTTTTTTACCTTTAAATTTTAAGATTGATAAGTACAAGTAGATTTAATGCTAATGAGCATAGTTAATTCTGTATTATTTTAGGTGTAGGTTCCTTAACTTATTTTATATTTTCGAGGTCTAATGGTAAAATATTTTATGATGTATTTTAAATATTACATAAATTTAGATTTTTAAGATTTTATTAACATCCAAGTTATATTTTAATTTGAATGAATACACACATACACATGAGTGTTTTATATTTGAAATAAAGTGTATGATACTTAAGAGCCTTGTGGACTCTCATAGCGCATTCTAAGTTAATGAGACATAATCGTAAAGGTATACAGCAATTATCACGTGGCAATCTTTAGGTTGGAGCATGAAAATCTTATTTATAATGGTAAATGGGTAAATTTTACATAAATTATACTTAAAAAATTTGGAGTTATTATAGTAAAAAATGAAAATAATAAGTTCATTCCAACTAGAAATAATATTGGTTGACACATGTGCATTAGCTATATGAAGATCAATTTGATGACTAAGAAATATCATTTTCCTTAACAATTCAAGAACCAAATTTTGAAAAGGGTTATAAGGCATGCATTTTATTGTTTCCTAAATGAATTTTCTAAATATAACTAAATTGCAATTGCACTTAAAGACCAAGAGAAAACTAATTTTACATGTTCTTTTGGTATATTTGCTTATCATAGAATGCTTTTCAAATTGTTTAATGCACTAGCTATGTTTTCAAAGATGCATGCTTAACATTTTCAATGACATGGTTGAATGTTTTCTTAAAATTTTCATAATTTTTTTTTTTTGTTTATAGTGACTCTTTTAATGATTGTTTATTTAACTTGAAAAAGATTTTGACTATGTGTGAAAAGAAGAATCTTGTGTTTAATTGAAAAAAAAAATTGACATTATATGGTAATAACTGTCATTGTACTTAGTCACACTGTTTTAATAGAAAAAATTGAGATAAATAAGGCAAAAATTAAGTTAATTTATAATTTGCCAACACTTAAATTTGTTAAAGATTTTAGATCATTTCTAGGATATTTTGTTTTATTTTTTTTTTTATTAGAAGTTTATAAAAAATTTTAATATAATATCTAGATCATTGTGTAATCTTTTATCAAAATATAATATCCTTAAATGAACTAAAATTGTGAAGATGTCTTTGTTAAACTTAAAAGAGCGCTTACTTTTGCTCCTATGATGTAGCCTCTTAATTAGACTATATCTTTTGAAATTATATATGATGTTAGCAATTATGATATTAGAACTATTTTGGTGCAAAGAAAAGATGAGAAATCACGTGTCATTCATTATTCAAGTAGAACTATAAATCATGCTTAAATAAATTATTTAACCACTAAAAAAGAATTATTTGTATTAGTGTTTGCATTGGAATAATTTAAACATTACATTGTTAGCTTACTAATTATTGTTTTTAGTGATTATGCACATTTTGAAATATCTTTTATCAAAGAAATATATCAAACTTAGGTTTGTTAGATGTGCTACTCTAAGAATTACGCCACCATTTGAGATAAGATAAAAGTAAAAAATAAGCAACAAATCATTTGTCTAAACTTATTTTTGATTAATCTTTTAAATCTATATCGATTAATGACACTTTTCTTGATGAACAATTTTTAATTAATTCAACTTTTTATTTGTTTATTAATATTTATAATTTTCTTGTTACACGACAAATCCCAAATCATTAGAATGGCCAAGACAAGAAAAAATTTCTAAGGAAAATGTGTGAAATCTCACATTATTTAGAAATGAGTTTAAGATGTATATTATAACTTATTTGACTACCATGAGGTCTTTTGAGCATAAAATTTAAAATTTTATGTGTTAGGAATAAAATTACAAGAGATTAAAACTGGACCTATTGTGCCACTTTGAGCCCACAAACTGACAATAAAAAATGTGTAAATAAGAAGGTTAGGCCCAAAGGGTACGTTTAGAAGACAGGATTGGACTGAGGCTGAGCTGGACAAAATTTTTTTGGACAATGTTGGGAAAATGGTATGGGCTGTATTGGACTGGTTCATATTAAGTCCCTTGTGCAGGTGAGACTGGCTAGGGTTGACCCGCATCCCCCTATGGGTCAAGGCTGGCCTATATAATTGATTTCTTTGTTTTACCTCATCCAATTAAATTCTAACAGCCATGTCTCCAAACTCGAGCATTGCAATTGTCCCCGACGAATACGTATTTCGGCTACCGTCGTAGTTGATATCTGGCGATACATCAGGTTTCGACAACACAATGACTTAGACCTTCGCTTTCTCTTCTAGAAACCCTCGAATCGAAGAGACACGTGGCGTCATGCACGTCTTCTCCAGCAACAACGACAAAGGCCAGGATGTGTCGCGTCTTAGAGTAATGTCTCAAAACTTAATATTACTTGAAATTTGCGTGTGGTCTACATTTTCCTCTCTAATTATTATGTTACTCGGTAGCTACTTGCAAGGAGACAAATACAAATACTCATAGCTAAATTGATCTGCTCAAGAAGTTGGACTCCACTAGCCGAAAGTATGTTTTCCTTGGAAGCCTAGGTGTCGGATTTGGGAACTTGAAAGCAACAGTTAGGAACTGAAGAGACAAAGTCCTCGGAAGCCATATATATCTTCTTTAAGGCTGCTTCCAACCGTTGCGGCACGCTGCTTGATCACGTCTGTTGCATGTGCTTCATCCAGGCTTGTTCATCCATGAATAATCGATGCTCAATTGTTTTATCACAAATTTGTGCTACTCTTGCTTGCTTTGAGTGCTTAAGTTACTGCTATGAGCTTTGCGGATGATTGTAATCACCAAAGTAGAAAACTAACCGAAAACAAATTCTACACACACATGTTGTGTTCGAATTCATAATGTTCTTTGGCAAAACTGCCATTGTGGAATGCTTTTATTTTTCTTATTTCCTTTGCTTTGCGCGAAAGACTTCTCTAATCCAATTTCCTTTGTAGATTCTGCATAAAGAGAGTAATCTCAGAGTTTCTGGTTATGAAGATTTATGACAAAGTTTAGCTCACAATTACCCTTTTTTTTTTCTAATACTTTTGTTATAATTCATAATTGTAGTGCTTCTCTCATTCAATAAAAAACATTTAGCTCACAATTTAATTTTTATTTACAGAATAAACATAAATATAATTTGATTTAGTGTGTATATGTGTATATACACTCTTTTTTTATTTTTATTATTTTTTATTGATTATATTTTAAGTATGATCATTATTTCAAAATAAATAAATATTAATACAATTCAGTACATATTACACTAAATACGTGTTAATTTATAATACAATCCAGTACTCGTTATACAAAATATAGTATAGGTTTTCATTTAATCTATTGTAGTTAATCTAATCCAGTCCAATCTAATATAGTCTATTTAAAATAATACAATTCATTATATATTGCTAAATACACTCAAAGGGGAGTAAATTGTAAAATATTATATAATTTAGGAGTAAGTATGAAATATGCTTTCTAAATGCTCTAATTTTTTTGACTAGCATGAGGTGGTTTAGGACTTGAAATTTTGAATATTAAGAACAAAACCATAAAGGGATCGAGTTCATTATGTTACTTTGAGCTATCAAAACAGCAATTGCATTTAGAATGATCATATCTTTTCAAATATTGTCATGATCAAGTCAAAAAGGAGATATGTCCCTTAAGATGAAATTCTCATAATTTTTTTTTTTTAGTTATTTTAAAGTATTTGGTGGTCACATTTTTTCAATAATAAACAAGAGTTCATTGTGTTGGTTGAGCCTATTTACAAAGACTAATAAGTGTGTGTGTGTGTGCATATATATATATATATATATATATAGAGATAGATAGATAAATAGATAGATAGATAGATAGATATTTCTTTACTTCTTGTGTGTATTTTATTTATTTTCTTGTGTGCTTATTGTTTTATTTTTATTATTATTTGTGTGACTTTTGTGTTTTTTAAAAATTAAATAAGAATAAGTAAATTAAAATTTTACTTAGAAAAAATATTTAAATGAGAAATATTTTAATTTTTTAATTAGTTAACTCGTGATAAAAAAAATATAAAAAAAATGCAAGTGTGTCTTTTTATTAAATTTTTCGTAAAATAAAATTAGTACAAATTTTAAAACAAGTACATGATAAAATAACTATATTAGATGAAAAAAATTTTTTATTTAAAATAAAATATTTTTGTAAGGCTTTTTCTTGAAAATACTTTTGAATAGTTTCTTTTTTTTATAAGATTATCTTTCTCAACTATAGATGTTCTCTAATTTTCAGTGCTAGATGCTTTTATCATGAAACACTCTTGCAATCTTCCAATCATTGGGATAATAAAACTTCTTTTAAAATTGTTCTTGTGAATGTAAATTTAGAAAGATCAACAAGTTAAATTTAACGTCTTTTACAATATTTTTACGTTAGATTATTTGATAATTATGTATTTAGATTATATTTATTTAAAAATTATGAGAAAAGTCAAATACAATGGATTGAGTACTAATTATGATTTAGAAGAAACTTATTCCACATTATTTAAGTTGACATACTCTAAAAAAAAAAAAAAAAGTTTATAACTTCACAAGAAGGTTATCTCTACTTTTTTAAGTGAAAAAAACTCAACAATAAAAATTATAATATAACAAAAAAGACTATTGAAAAAAGATATAATTATCAAATTTTTTAAAAATAAATATTAGATGTAAGGAGTAATTACTATTATTAATATTTCAATAATTGATTTAGTAGTTGTTCAGAAAGCAGCCTTTAACCTACTATTAAAATCATTAAGAAAATAGGCTGACAATAAAATAATTAATTTTTGGAAATATTTATATCAAACATTAAATTAGTTAAAAATTATAAGATCAATTATTTTTAACTTTTAACTACTTTCAACTCTTATCTCCGGTAGCGAACTTTCTTCCGACCAATTGATAACCTACAACTCCTAAGACAACTGGACGAAAAGTACGAACGATCATGGCCCAGGAATCCTACGACAGAGCCAAAGAAGTCAAACAATTTGACGACTCCAAAATCGGAGTCAAAGGTTTAGTCGATTCCGGCATCACAGCCATTCCCCGTTTCTTCATCCACCCATCCGACACGCTATCCGACCTCAGACGCCTCGATTCAGCAACTAGACCAGACCCGCATATTATACCTACCGTCGATTTGTCCGGTGTCGAATCTGACCTGCTGCGACCGACTATCGTGGAAAAGATTGCGCGTGCGTCGCGCGAACTGGGTTTCTTTCAGATTGTTAATCATGGGATTGGAGTTGAGGTTTTGGAGCGTGTGATTGGGGCGATTAAAGGGTTTCATGAACAACCGACGGAGGTCAAAGCGAGGGTGTATCGCAGAGAGATGAGCACGGGAGTGTCCTTTTTTTCTAACGTGGATTTGTTTCAATCTAAAGCAGCTAGCTGGAGGTAAATAAATTGACACAAAATTCCTTAATTATTCCACTGCTTTTCAAAAACGAAATATGTTCATGTGGTATATACCGTATATTGTTTTAGTTGATTGTTGATGCATTGAAAACACTAAAAAAATCAATTTTTTTTGGTAGATTCCTTTGTACAAAGAGTTTATAAACTAACATAATCCGTCAAAATGCCAATATATCCGACCTTCTGGAAATACAAAAATTGTTATTACTAGTGTTCTTGTATTTTTAAAAAATTAATCGGGAAGTGTTCTTATTTGCTATTAAGAGAAGAGAGAATAGGATTTGTAATATGGGCTCTGGTTAGTTTTGGATTGAATTCTTTTGTTAGGAAATGTTTGTTGCAAGCCATTCCCTGACGCCGGTGTAGTATAATGTTTTAGCCGGTTCTAAGATTTGGGCTCAGTGCAGAAGGACGCCTAGTCGGACAAAATCTAGAAGGAGATTAGTAACAAATTTAGAGAAGATTTTACCATCTAAGTATCAAGAAAAAAACAGTAACTTGTTAATTGCTTAAATTTGCAGGGACACACTGCAGGTAAGACTGGGTCCAACTCAACCAAAGCTTGATGAAATCCCTGAAATATGTAGAGATGAGGTGGTGGAGTGGAACCAACATCTGACAAAACTTGGAGAGGTCTTGATGGGGCTGTTGTGCGAAGGGTTGGGAGTGGAGACTGGGAGGTTGAAGGAGATGACGTTTTTGGAAGGGAGGATCATGGTGGCCCACTACTATCCGCACTGTCCACAGCCTGATCTGACAGTGGGAATCATGTCTCATACGGATCCAGGAGCGTTGACGATTTTGCTACAGGATCAGAGAGGTGGGTTGCAGGTTAAGTATGGTGAGGAATGGGTGGATGTTAAACCTGTTCCTGGAGCTCTTGTTATTAACATTGGGGATATACTTCAGGTAGACCATAATTTTATTTCAGTTGGATTAGAATCATTTGTCCTCCTTGATTTTTCTTTCTGCTAGTAAAACTACATTTTAATTCTTTATTTGCATGGAGAGAGAACCAAGAATGATTGAACTGTGTGGCAGGTACCTTGTCACCACTGAACAATAAAAGAAAGGGGATATGAAATCTTGAAGGCTGTCATTTTGCTTACAAGCACCGGTAAAACTTGTTTAAATCAAGTGGTGAAGAGGTTAATAAAACAAGACCAAGAACTTAGGCAAAACATTGCTGCTGAACTTAAAAAAATTTATGAATGAAACATTAACTTTTTGTTGCTGAAAACTCTCTTCTTTATTTCTAGGCTTATTTAGAGTTTCCCATCAACATTTTTAAAATCGAATTGAATGTGGGCGGCACACATCTGAATGCTAGTCCTCTGCATGAGCATCTATTCTAGCTTTGTTGAACTTCTATAATGGTGGTTTAAAAACCATGTTTTTTGATACTTTAAGCTCTGTCCGGAGAGATGAACAATGAGTTAATTGTATATGTGTCTTTCCCTTATGTGATGACTATGACTATTGTGGATACAGGATACTTGTAACCAACTGTAATGGATTGATTACAAAGAATGGGGATTATATAATCACCTGCTTGTGTATTTTTTAGTTGAAATTTTGACCTTGTCTTTGTCTTTCAGATTATGTCCAATGATGAATATAGAAGCGTGGAGCATCGAGTGTTGGCTAATCCGTCCTCAGAACCACGAATCTCAATTGCTGCTTTCTTCAATCCAAGCAACAGGGATGGCTTGTATGGACCATTCTCAGAGCTAATATCAGTAGAGAAGCCAACTCGTTTTCGGCAGTTCTCACTAACAGACTATATGAGAAGGTTTTTCACAAAGGAATTAGATGGAAGATCATTGGTAAATTTTTATAGGCTACCAGATACACAGTAAACGGGATGGACATTAACAAAATGGAAATTGGTTAGTGAGATATTTAAGTTGTATTTGTGGAAAAATACATTTTCTGAGGTAATTTTTTTCATCTTTAAACCATTTTACTTCTGATAACATTCAAATGAACAAGGATAAACAACACAGATGTGGAATGTTGAACTTCATCTCTATCATATGTATTATATACACCAAAAATGCTCTGTTTGTTTGAAGAGATCATTTTAATTTGTCATGCATGTCCTACTAGAAGTTTGAGGGCAAAGCAAAGTAAGGCAGAGATGCGATATGCGTGGCTGAAGAAAATCTACAAAATTTGGTATATAGAAAGGAAAAAATATATCAAACACGCTTATCTAATAGAATTGCCACATCACTCCTAAATGTTTTGGCTATTCAAAGGACGTGAACTTAGTGAGGGATGGTAAAAATCAAAACAAAAAAAGAAATGAAAGAAGACCGAAAAAAAAGTAATTGAAATAGTCAACAGTTTTCATGTTGAAAAAATTTTAATTTTGATTTAGGATTTTATTGGAGTTTTATCATATTATCTTGTTTGATGTTTGTAAAAATTTTAGTTTATGACAAATTTTATAAAAAGTATATTTACCTTTTTTGTCATTATATTTGAAAAAATATTTTTTAAATAATTTTATTTTTAAGATTATTTATATAAATAATTAACTTTATTTTTTTATCAATTTAATTAATTATATAAATTTTAAACAATTTTATCTAACATAGTCGTATCAACTTAGCCAATTTTGAGTTTAAATATGTCTCAATTTTTAGCCCAAGTGTGTGCTCGAATTCTAACCAAATTAGGCTTGATTTTGAGCTCAACTCATATTGTTTGTTATAAATAAAATAAAAAAAATAAATTATTGAGAATTTAAAATAATTTTATTTTTAAGGTCATTTATATAAATAATTAATTTTATTATTTTTAATCAATTTAGCAAATTATATAAATTTTGAACAATTTGTTCAATATAATAATACCAACTTAGCCAATTTTGAATCAAAGTATGTCTCAATTTCTAGGCTAAGTGTAGGCTAAAATTTGAGCCCAGGTAAAAGCCCACACTTGGACTTGAATTCTAGCCAAGTAAAAATTAATATTTGTGGAAAAATACCTTAACCCAATTCAAGTATTTTTTCTTAAGTTAACATTCAAAAAAACACCTATATAGCCTTGGATTTATAGAATTCCAAATTTCTTAATTCTTTATTTTGTACGAATACTATTAGAGACCATACACTTAAATAATTTATTTAAAAAAATGATACTTGTGTAGTCTTTATATTTTAGTCATAATTTTTAGTTTAAAACTTTGATTAATATAATTTAAGCAATGACAGTAAGAGGACTCAAAAATTTAAATTGTTGTATCTCATAAAGAGAATAAAATTTTAGTGTATTAAAGGTCAAAACTGAATTAGAAGTTTTAAATTTGCAGAGAGTTCAAAGAAAAGTTCATAATCATAAAAAATTTTATTGGTATAAAATATACTATATAATTTTATTGATATTATTAAATTTATTTATCATAAACTATGTATAATAAAAGGATCTTTGTATGGGAATTGAGAAAGTTTTATTTTTATTTATTTTTAAATTTTTGCTACGTATATGTTCTTGATAAATAAAAATAAAACTTTCTTGATTCCCATACAATAATTTTTTTATTATGCATGATTTATGATAAATAAGGTTTAATAATATCAATAAGATTATATATCATACTGTACGTTATATAATTATGAATTTTTTCTCAAATTTTTTATAAATTCAAAATTTCTAACTCAATTTTGATCTTGAATACATTCAAATTTGATTCCCTTTTTAAAATATAAAGATTTAGATATTTGAGTTCTCTTTTTATTGCCACTTGAATCGCATAAATTAGAGTTTTGAACTAAAAGCTATGGCTAAACTATGAAGATTACACAAATATTATTTTTTTAATGAATCATCCAAATGTTTGGCATTTAATGTTATTCACATAAAGTAAAAAATTAAAAAATTTGAATTTCTCTAAATTTAAGGTTATGTAAGTATCTTTTCTTTAGCACGAACTTAAGAAAAGAAATTTGAATTGGGTTAAGGTATTTTTTCAAATAAAGTAGTTTTTCTAAATTTCAATTATGAAAAACTAATACATCCATTTTTGCTAATAGAGAAAATGTATTTATAGTTTTAGTTATTAACTCCTAATTATATTAGAAATATTTAGATAAAAATAGAGTTTAATAATATCTAATAAGATTGTTATTTTATCCTAATTAAATAACTAATTATCATTTTAATGAATCAAATTAATTAAATAGAATTTATCATATTTTTAATTATTCTTTTAATTATCATAATAATAAAT
>CP135537.1:1265511-1295966 GCA_032402905.1 Khaya senegalensis
GAATTGGGTTAAGGTATTTTTTCAAATAAAGTAGTTTTTCTAAATTTCAATTATGAAAAACTAATACATCCATTTTTGCTAATAGAGAAAATGTATTTATAGTTTTAGTTATTAACTCCTAATTATATTAGAAATATTTAGATAAAAATAGAGTTTAATAATATCTAATAAGATTGTTATTTTATCCTAATTAAATAACTAATTATCATTTTAATGAATCAAATTAATTAAATAGAATTTATCATATTTTTAATTATTCTTTTAATTATCATAATAATAAATAGAATTTATTATTATAAAAAATCTAGAAATATAATTAACAACAAATAATTTATTTAATTATATTTTAACCTTTAAACTTTTAAAAATTATAAATTAGCCTAAAATTTCTAAAATTTTACTTTTTAAATCCATAACTTTTAATATTATGAATTTATATTAAACGTTTAAGAACTTAATAATTAAGTTTTAAAATTTATTTTTACATAATTTATTCTTAATTTTTTAATATTTAAAGTGTGACTCATTAGGTTCTTTTTTATATTGGTAATGGAGATAGTTATAAATTTCTTAAATTTAAATCAATTAATTTAATTAATTTATTCTCAATTAATTCTTTAATGAATAAACTAATTTTCATAGATCAAGAGTGGCATCTAACAAATGCATCATGACTCATAATTATGAACATAATACTAATTTTAGTAAAACCTACTGTGAACACAATTTTTGTATAATTTAATCATTTCACTTCATACATATCATATCTATTATTCTAAAATATAAAAAATGTCTACTCTATTAAATGATAGTCATTGTCTCAATTTCAAAGCTAACTCGCTGCATATATATTATACTTATGATTTTAGAGTATAAAAAATATGTATTCTATTAAACCATGGTCATTGGCTCGATTTCGAAGCCAACTCGTATTGTTTGTTTGTTATAAATAAAATAAAAAGTAAAATTATTGAGAATTGAAGTTAAGATCTAAGGTTGATAAAACACTTACCACTAAACTACAATGATATATATTTCTTAAAACAATATTTCTATAATATATGTACATGTATATGTGTGTAAATATATGTATATGTATATGTGTGTGTGTATCCGCACGCTTATGTTATAAATGTTTAAATTGGATAAATTTGTCAGAAAATTTTAAATTTAACTAAATTGGTAAGAAAAAAAGTAAAATTAATTATTAACATGAATAACCTTAAAAATAAAAATATATATGTCTCCATTATTAATGTTATTTTAAGTATAAATGTTTAAATTGATTTCCATGACTCTATTAATCTATAAATTAAAATTTGACTAATGGTTTAGAATAACTTATGATTATAAAATGAATCGAAATAAGTTCTTGTAGATAGAATTTTGACTTTCTTTTCAAACGTTTTTATTGTTGCTATGTTTGACAAAATTTAATAAATAAATAAATCCTGACAATGACATATATCTAACATATATATCTCTTGAAGGTTCTTGGAAGCTTCAATGTATTCTTATTTATTTATTATATGCTATAATATAATGAGCCATCAACTAAATACTATATTAAATTTTGTAGTTCTAGAATTGTTTTGTATTTTTTTTTTCAAATTTTTAAAATCATGAAAAATTAAAATTATAATTTTTCTCAGTACTTCAATCGATTAGATTGAGTCAATTTAATTATATTATATTTTATAAAATTCAATCGGATCCGATCCAATACAAAGTAAAAGAAAATATGGTTATAATATTTTTTTATTTAAATTAAGTATGATAATAAGAAAAATTACATACAGTTTGTTTAAACTTTAAGAAATATTTTTCACTTTCATGTCAAAAGGACGGGTTGTTTTGAAACTCGGCTTAACCATGCAAGGGTATGCATCGATTTTTAAAATTTTAGGAGGGCATTTATTGAGTGCTATAAATTAATGATTGAGTGTATTTTTTCTTTAAATTTCGAGCGTACATCTATCAATATCCTAACGATTATTCACATGTTCAAATAAGCATAGTTTTCTCTTGTCCTCATTGTAATGTTAATCCTTAGCTGTGCGGCCAGTAAAATTGCATAACCAATTACAACCGTATTTTGGAGTTCAGTGAAAGATGTTGGCACGTTAGAATGCACCATCGTTGCTTCCGAGACCGCTGTATGCAAGGCTTCATTTTGGTATAATATCAAAATTGTTTTTGTGTACACAATAGTAGAGAAAGTACAATAAGAAATTATTGTAGCTGAGTTCCAGTTGACAGCAAGCTTAATTTTAAAGTTGAGACTGAAGGGTGTTTAGCAGAGGCAGAGTTACTGCGAGTCTACAGTAGCTCTCATCCCATGCTTCGAAAAAAATTTTAAACTCAAATGATATATTTTAATTTAGATCAAAATTTGTATGTACTTACTTTTTTAATACTATAAATTTTTTAAAAAATAAGATTTAACTTTAACCTTATAATTTATTTTATATTTTTAAAATTAAATCTATTAATTTTATTTTTTTAAAAAATATTTTAACCCTTAAATTTTTAATATAATTTTTTCTTCCTATTTAGTGTTATTGGTCCAAAAAAAAAAAAAAAGAAGAAGAAGAACAAGAAAAGCCAGAGAAGACAAAACCAGTCAGTTTTGGTATGAGGAGAAATGGTAAACAAAACCAGACAATCACATCGTAGCTAACACGTCTCGTCAGATGGTCCCAAAGTCAACTAGTGAGCCGTCAGTGAATTATTATACAACCACAAGATTATGCATTTAAATCACGTGGAGTAAAAGAAAAACAAAGAATCAATCGGCCATTCGCCTTTTTATTTCAACACGAATCCTTATCCACAGCAAAATCAAGAAACACAGAGACACCATCAGAAATCATGGCAACAGAATCCTACGACAGAGCCAAAGAAGTTAAACAGTTCGAAGACTCCAAACTCGGAATCAAAGGTTTAGTGGACTCAGGCATCACATCCATCCCCCGCTTCTTCATCCACCCACCGGAAACACTATCCGATCTCAGACGATCTAATTCATCTGACAAATATGTTATCCCGACCATCGACTTGTCGGGCGTTGACTTCGACCTGCTGCGACCGACGATTGTGGAAAAAGTTGCGAGTGCGGCACGCGAGCTGGGGTTCTTTCAGGTTGTTAATCATGGGATTGGAGTTGACGTTTTGGATCGTGTGATTGGGGCGATTAAAGGGTTTCATGAACAGCCGGCAGAGGTCAAGACGGCGATGTATCGGAGAGATTTCAACAGTCGCGTGATGCTCTTTTCTGGCATTGATATAGCTCCTGGCTGGAGGTATGGTAACAGAATAATTTTTTTTTTTTTTTAATTTTTCCATTACTTTTTATAGTATATGCTATTTGGAGTGAATTTTTGATAGTTAAAAGTGCTTTTATAATTATTTCATAAAAAATGTATGTTTGGAATTGCGTTTGATTAGAAAATAATTCATTTTAATTTAATTTTTAAATAATCAATTTTTAAAATAATTTTTTTGAGATATTTGGTAAAAATAGATTAAATAAGAATAAATTATGAAATAATCAACTAAGCATGTTTTATTTATATATTTTTATTTATATATTTATAAAATTATTTTATTATTTAATGAGATATTTTCATATATTTTTTTAAAATTTTGTGAAATAACACATAAATGCACGTTTTGTCAAAACTAATAGAAATGACTTTTCAACATAAAATTATTATAATTGACTATCAATTAATTAATAAAAATTAAAAAATTATTAAAATAATTTTGCATAGTATTTTCACATTGATGCATATTTTATAAAAATTCACAAAAAATATACTTCAATTATTTTAATTGTTAATTGACTAACTTAGTTGTAAAATAACTTAAATAATCTAGTTTTTCTATATTTAGTAAATACAAACAAAATATTATGATTGAGGCCTATTTATAAAATGCATCAATAGAAAAATGTAAAGTATACTAAAATCTAAATATAAACCTATCAAATGTAAAAATATAAAACATATTATTTTTAGGTATAATGTATTGAAATTTCAAATTTAAATACACCTTATATTTTTTTTATTTGATTTTAGATTTAAATTATAATCTTTTGTATTTACCAAATATAAAATAATAGTTATTTTAGTCACTTTATAATTTTGGTTAGTCAATAAACTATCAAAATTGTTGAGAAAAAATTTTTGTTAACTTTTACAAAATATATATCTATGCGTAATCTTCTCAAACTTTAGGTGTAGTATGTGAAAATACTATGTAAGATTATTTTAGTTATTTTTTAATTTTTATTAACCACTTGTAAAATATACTATGTGCGGTTGTTTTTGGTATCCTAGCCATATAGTTTTCAAAGTTGTTGAAGTTATAGGATAAATTATTATTGTTCAAGAGTTTTAGAGAAATACAGAAGGATTATTATTATTTAGGTATTTTAGGATATAAGATTCAAAGAGTTAGAGTAGTAATAATGAGAGCTATGTGTACGTTGGCAAGTCGGGTGTTTTAGGCAGTAAGATTCAAAGGAGGTAGTAAGACCGTTAGTAAATTTAAGTATTCCAATAATTACTCAGATTTGAGAATTTTGCAATTTAGCATATTTATTTAATAGTAATTTAGAAGTGTTGATCTAGAATAATTGTTCAACAATAATTATGAATAAGACTTTTTCATTTAGAAAATTATTTGGTTTTAAATCCAAGAATAATTATAACGTGATATGATTTAGAGAACTCATGTAAAAAATTAGTAATTTTAGTAAAAAAAATTAGTAAGGATACTTTACCCAATTTTTTATATAGTATTATCTATAATATAGGATATTTTGATTATAAAACTACTAACTCAATAAAAGAACATGAAGAAACATTATCTTTACAACATGAATTCGAAGAAATTACACTATTTAATTCTACAGTAATAAATCGGTTTAAAGAACAAGGTTTTAATTATATACATTACGGATTGATTCAAATAGTTGTTAAACCTTTAGTTAGGATAGGTTTGGATTCACCAATCTTACTTATGCTTAGAGATAAAACTTTACTTAAATTCAAAAACTCTATTTTGAAAATTATTCAATCAAATTTATGCAATGGATCTATATATTTTAGTTGTACTCCAAATTTTCAAGTTAGTTTACATAACTTAACAATTATAGATACCTTAGTGTATAATGTTCATGCTCCAAAAATCAAATTTAATCAACATAAGCAAGGATATATGTTACCATATAGGACATATTTTAGACAAATTACTTTACAATTTAATCCAAGATGTTTATTAAAAGATAATAGAGGAGAAATCACTATGATTAGTATTCAAACAAAAAAGGAGGATACACAACATCAATTTATACACCAAAATTACTTCAATGGAATAATATCACTATAGCTAAAGTATGGAAATTTCAAAATTCACAAATTCCTAGAAATCTAGTAGAAAAAGACCTTAAACAAGTAGTTGTAACTCAAGATAGTTAAGTTTTATTCCAATCAAACTCTTTTAGGTAACCTAGAGTATCTATAAACTACTCAGAATTTCAAGTTGTTAAATCTTCTTTTTCAATTCTTTCAACTTCTAGATTAAATAAGATAGAAGAAATAAATACTCAAAGTTTAATGAATTATATAAATCTTGTAACAGAACATGTAGTACAACCTCATAATTTGAGATCATCAACACTATCAGATTTTTAATCTAGTAATGTTATTGCTAATAATAATTTTCAAATAGAAAAAATTTTTTTTAGAAAATATTTCAAATTTAAAACTAATAAATTTAAAGTAGAATGGTTTTATGCAACTTTTAATGAAGAAAAACGTATTAAAATAAGAAAAGATTGGTATGAAGAGATGACTAGATTACAAGTCAATATTTTATTTTTCATTTAGTTTGAAATGTATTTATCTAATGAAAATATATATTTTCCTTACAAAACCATAGATGTCAATATTCAACATAATCAACTTTGAAAATGGGAAACAAAGATTCATGGTGTTATATAATTAGTACATCCATTTTTAGAATCTATTAACATTAAGATAGCAAATAGTAATATTCCAATGTCACCTTTCAAACTAGCAGTTAATAGATCTAATATAAAAAATTCAAATTTAGGAGACATAAAAAAATATTTATAAACAAAACAATTATTAAAGTCAAATTTTGCATATTATCTTTAAACAAATTAGTCAAATAGAAGATAAGATTGATAATATTCAAACTAGACAATCTAGTTAATTTCCTTCCAATATTTCACCACCTTTATTTAAACCTTATAATTTACTTCAAACGAAACAAAAGACAATTACTTTTCAAAAATAGATTTATTAGATCAAATTAACAAAAAATTAATAATGTTACTAAGGTTATCTAATGTCAACATTATAGATAAAAACAATACTACTCAATCTAGTGACACAGAACCTACACAAATAGATAGAGTTCAATGACAAAATCAACAAAAAATTGGTTGGAAAAATAGTTTTACTAGAAATTATTATCCTAAACCTACTTCACCTGATATATGATACGAAGAAAGATTTAAATATGTTAGTACACAATATACAAGAGAAGCAATTTATAAATGAAATATAGACGACAGATCTGAATATAAGATTATGAATTTACTACAAGAAATAGGAATGACAACAATAACTTACAAAGCATTAAAAAACACAGCTCATACGGTAACAAAATACATAGTAGCAGGTTTTACAAAATCATTTTCTATTTTATATACTACATTTTTTCTTTATTGGGCCTATTTTGTATATTACATTTTCTATTCTTTTTTGTAGTAAGCTTTATTGAATTGAGCTTTTTATTTTCTGAGCTTTGTATAATAAGTAATAGCTTTGGATCTATTCTTTTTCATACGTGATGATGGCCTAATGTAGTCTACAAAATAGAAAGTGATCTTGTAAAATTTGCTACTATGTATTTTGTTGTCGTATGGTCTATATTTTTTAATGTTATGTAAGTTATTACCGTCATTTTTATTTTTTGCAGCAAATTTATAATCTCATATTCAAATCTATTATCTATATTCCATTCATAAATTGCTTCTCCTATGTCTTATGTACTAATATATTTAGATCTTTCTTCATATTATATATCAAGTGGAGTAGGTTTAGGATAATAATTTATAGTAGAACTATTTTTCCAACTAATTTTTTGTTGATTTTATCTTTAAACTTTATTTATTTGTATAGGTTTTGTATCACTAGATTGAGTAATATTGTTTTCATCTATAGTGTTGATATTAGATTGCTCTGGTAATATTATTACTTTTTTGTTAATTTGATCTAATAAATCTATTTTTAAAAAAGTAATTGTCTCTTGTTCTATTTGAGATAAATTATAAGATTTAAATAAAGGTGATGAAATATTGGAAGGAAATTGACTAAGTTGTCTAATTTGAATATTATCAATCTTATCTTCTATTTGACTAACTTATTTAGAGATAGTATGCAAAATTTGACTTTGATAATTGTTTTGTTCATAAACCTTTTTGATGTCTCTTAAATTTGAATTTTTAGTATTAAGTCTATTATTTGCTAGTTTGAATGATGACGCTGAAATATTAGTATCAACTATCTTAATATTAATAGATTCTAAAGGTGGATGTACTAATTGTATAACAACATGATTCTTTGTTTCCCATCTTCGAAATTAACTATGTTGAACATTGACATCTATGATTTTGTAAAGAAAATCTATTTTTATTGGATAAATACATTTTAAACCAAATGAAAAATAAAATATTGATTTGTAATCTAGTCGTCTCTTTATACCAATCTTCTCTAATTTTAGTATATTTTTCTTTATTAAAAGTTGCATAAAACTATTCTACTTTGAATTTATTAGTTTCAAATTTGAAATCTTTTCTAATAAATTCTTTATCTATTTGAAAATTATTATTAGTAATAATATTAATAGATTGAAAATATGATATTATTGACAATCCAAGATTATGAGGTTGCATTACAGGTTTTGTTACAGAATTTGTATAATTCACTAAACTTTGAGTATCCATTTCTTCTATCCTATTTGATCTAGAAGTTAAAGGAATTGAAAATAACAATCTAGTAGTTTGAAATTTTGAGTAGCTTGTAGATACTCTAAGTTGCCTAAAAGAATTGGATCGGAATAAAATTTGACCATTTGAAATTTCAACTACTTGTTTAAGATATTTTTGTACTAAATTTCTAGGAATTTATGGATTTTGAAATTTTCATACTTCAGGTATAGTAATCTCATTCCATTGAAGTAATTTTGGTGTATAAGTTGATATTGGTGTATCCTCCTCTTATGTTTAAATACTAACCATAATAGTTTTTCCTCTTATCTCCTTTAATAAACATTTTGGATTAAATTTTTAAATAATTTATCTAAAATATGTTCTATATAGTAACATATATCCTTATTTATGTTGATTAAATTTATGGAGTATAAATATCTAACACTAGAGTATCTAAAATTGTTGAGTCATATAAACTAACTTGAAAATTTGGAGTACAACTAAAATATATAGATTCATTGCATAGATTTGATTGAACAATTCCCAAAATAGAAACTTTAAATTTGAGTAAAATTTTATTTCTAAGTATGAGTAAGATTGATGAATCCAAACCTATCATGGCTAAAGTTTTGATAGCTATTCGAATCAATCCATAATATATATAATTAAAACCTTGTTCTTTATACTTATTTATTGCTGTAAAATTAAGTAGTCTAATTTCTTCGAATTCATGTTATAAAAATAATGTTTGTTCATGTTCTTTTATTAAGTTAGTAGTTTTGTAATCAAAATATTTTATATCATAAATAGTACTATATGTAATATTAGATAAAGTATCCTTACTAATTTTTTTACTAAGATTACTAATTTTTAACATAAGTTCTCTAGATCCTATTACAGTTGCATTATCCTTAGATTTAGAACCAAATAATTTCCTAAATGAAAAAGCCATATTCGGAAGGAATGTTAAAATACTATGTGAAAATATTATGTAAGGTTATTTTAGTTATTTTTTAGTTTTTTATTAGCTACTTGTAAAATATACTAATTTTAGTTTTGAAAAGTAATTTTTGTTAGCTTTTATAAAATATGCATTTATGTGTTATTTCAAAAAATTTCAAAGAAGGTATGTTAAAATATTCTTTATTTAATAAATAACATTAATATCTACTTATTATTATTTTTTAATATATCATATAGATTTTAGTTAAATGAATATCTAGGTTAGGAGCAGCATTATGCATCAAAAGGCTCTTGGTTCCATTGCAAAAATATTGCCCACATCACATCACAGGGCACTTTAAATGCTTTAAACAGAGAAATTACCTCGTTTGAGTGTCAATAATAGAAACAACAATATTTGCTTATTGCTTAATTTTACAGGGATATACTTCGTATAACGTTCGGTCCAACCCCGCAAGATCTTGACGAAATTCCTGAAATATTGAGAAATGAGGCGGAGGAGTGGAACCAACATGTGACGAAGCTCGGAGAGGTGGTGATGGGGCTGCTGTGTGACGGATTGGGAGTGAAGACAGAAAGGTTGAAGGAGATGACTTTCCTTGGACAGAGGTCGTTTTTGGGTCACTACTACGCATATTGTCCCCAGCCTGATCTGACGGTGGGAACCAGGGCTCATACAGATACATCAGCACTGACGATTTTGTTGCAGGATCATATTGGTGGGTTGCAGATCAAGTATGGTGAGGAATGGGTGGATGTTAAACCTGTTCCCGGAGCTATTGTTATTAACATTGGGGATTTACTTCAGGTAAATTTCAAATCTAAGAATTTGTTCAATCGATTATTAACATTTCACCATCGAATATGATCAACTAAGTTTTATTTTTACTTACAGATTATGTCCAACGATGAATACAGAAGCGTGGAGCATCGAGTGTTGGCTAATTCATCACGAGAACCGCGAATCTCAAATGCGGTTTTCTTCTTTCCAAGTGACAGTGATGGCTTGTATGGACCATTTCCGGAGCTAATATCACCCGAGAAACCAGCTCGTTATCGGCAGTTCACATTTACTGATTATAGGACAAGGTTTATCACAAAGGATTTCGACGGAAAATCATTGGCAGATTACTACAGGCAATCAGAGTAAAAAAGATAAATACCACTCCGAAAATAAAATTCCAAGGTAATTTGTGCATTTGTTTTCCTGAAACTTCGTGGAATTTCAGAACTTAAGCTGGAGTAAATTTTATTTGACGTTGTAATCCTCTTTACAGCTACATGTTCTTGGAAAATAATAAAGGTTTTTTTTTTCTAAGTAAGAATTATTCTAATGCGTAACTTATCATCATTTTCTCTAGCTCTCATTTTATTTTTATTCCTTGGTGATTTAGCGAGTGAAAGTTCTGTAACTGAGAATAGTAGGAGAGAGTTTGAGACCGTGAGAAAAAATAAATTACAAAATTGCAAATTTTTTTTTGCTAGCATCACAATCAAAGGGGTTTTTATTACGTTAATGTTTAATTTGTTGAATTTAGCTAGTTTAGATAATTGATTATATTTAATTTTTTTAATTATGAGATTTTTTCAAAAATTTTTACTATTAAGAAAAAAAAATAATTTTTTAAACTTTTCTAATTGAAACTAAATTTCAAAAAATTTTACTAATTTTTTTCAAAAATATCCCTTAATTAATTTGTTCACATCGTTATCAATATATAATATATTATTTTGTTTATAAAACATACATTGCTTTTACTCTCTCTCCAAATTCATTCAGAAATTTTTTTGTATTTATATAATTTTATTTTTTACTTGAATATCTTAATATTCTATTTATTTATTTATTTTGAACTATAACTATTATGATTATAAATTGTGTAACTTAAAGCATTTGATATTCAAAAGTACCATGGTTTTTATTTTTTAATATTTTATTTATTCTAATTTATATTTGTTAAGGCTTTGTTATGAGTTAGAAATTATATATATGTTTTTTTCATTTAATATCAATTATAGCAATATTCACCTTAATATATTTTTGATTGTATATAAGTAAAAATTAACTTGAAAATTATTTTATTTATATTTTTTTGAAAACATTTTATTATTATCTATCATTTAAAATTACAATAAAAAATGTAAAATTATTAATTTTAATATAATTTTATTTAAAAAATAAACAATTTAATACTTATATTCATATTTTATTATTATTATAAATTGTTCATATTTGAAAACATTTTATTATTATCTACCATTTAAAATTAAAATAAAAAATGTAAAATTATTAATTTTAATATAATTTTATTTAAAAAAATAAACAATTTAATTCTTATATTCATATTTTAAATAAAATATAAACAGATTTTTAAATTCAGTTAGTGATAAGAGAGTTACATCCATGACTTAATTAATTTATAAATACAAATTTGACTAATGTTTTTATAATAACTTTTGCTTATAAAATGGGTTGGAATTGTTGGAATTAGGTAGAATTTTGACTTTCTCTTCACACGTTTTTATTGTGGCTATGTTTGTCAAAATTATATAAATAAATAAATAAATCCTGACAACAACATTATACCCAACAAATTTATCACATGAAGGTTCTAAAAAACTTCAATCTATCCTTAAATTTCTTTTTCGCTGTAATATAGTGAGTTGTTTTGTATATTGTATTTTTAGGATTTCAAAACCATGGAAGATTAGAATAACTTTTTTTCTTTTTTTTTTTAAAAAGTGAAAAATAATAACAAAAATTAATTTTGTATAAATTTTAAATTTTAAATTTTTTGCTTAAACTTATTTTAATTTAAAGATGACAAATGATCAAATTAAATCGACACAAGTTTTAGCTGAAGTGAGCCTTTGTGTTGGATCAATAAATGTTCACAGTGGATCAACTTGAACACAAAAATCAAGTGCCATGCTCAACAGCACCACACAATAGATTGGCCTATTATTTTTTTTAAATTTATTAATTAAAAAAAAGTAAAAAAAAAAAGTAAATCTTATGCAAATAATTTTTTTCTAATATAATTTTATCTTAATTTTTATACAAGTAATTTTTTTCTCTTGGTTGACTGACCTTATCTCAATAAACATAAATTAAGAAGCACTCTTCTCCTTCTAATTCTTCTTTTTTTCCATTTCCATATCTCTAACTCTTTTTCTCTCTTGGTCTTTTCTTCTTTTTTTTTTTTTTTTTTCTTTCTTCATTGTTATTTCTTCCACCTTCTCTTCATCCTCTTTATTCTTGTTTTATATTTCCTATATAAAAAAGTAAAAAATCTTTACAAAAAAATAGATACTATTTTTTTTTTTTTTACTTTTTAAAAAGAAAAATCTCTCATTTTAAGAGAGAAATTTAATTAAAAAATAAAAAAAGAGAAATATATACTTTTTTATTTTATCTTTTTGTTATTTATTATTGTTATTATTATTTTATAGATGACCCGGACATGTGACAGGCATGATTCACAGTGCCGGGAGTCCAGGCCTAGCCGAGCGACCTGGGGTGGAGCGTTTATTTATTTATTTATTTTTTTATGATGGGGCTAATTTCAATAACTAATAGAACAAAAAATTATTAAAAAAAATTAATAGTCATAATTGTGCTTCAAAATTTTTCATACTTTAATATATATATATATATATATATATTTTTTTTATAACCATTTCAAACATATTAGTATGAATAACGTATAACGGCACATGGACAAAATAGTCTTATATATTATATAAGAAGAAAATATAGCATGTAAATGAATTATTCTCCCTTATTTATTTACTTATAAAATTTGCTGAAATTATTTCTAAAGATAGAATTTTAACTTTCCTTTTACACCTTTTTGTTGTGATTATATTTGACAAAATAATATAAATAAATAAAACCGAACAATAACATTGTAAATAATATATAAGATGCATTTAAAGGGATGTATTGAATTGTATTATTTGAAATGGATATGACTGAATTATAATAAATTAGGTGAAAAAGTTGTACTATATTTGATGTGCATATACTGAACTTTATTATAAGTTAACACATATTTAGTGTAGCGACATACTATACAATAGTAATATTTGAATTTTTTTAAAATAATGATAATACTTAAAATATAATTAATAAAAAATAGTAAAAATAGGAAAAGAGCAATATATATATATATAATTTAAAAATTATATTTATAGTTATTTTGTCAATAAAAATTAAATTGTGAGCCAAAATTTTTTTTAATCAATATTACAATTATAATCAATTGTTATGAATTTAATATTTTGATCTACTATAAATTTAAATTATAAAAATTTTGGTAGCATAATATTTTTTTAAATTTATCCAAATATAGACCTGTCTAAAACCATATTCAAGATATTTTCAATAAATAAATATTAACACAATTTTGATTCAAAATGCTCCAATACAAAAATTATCAAAGTATCATAATACAAAAAGATTCCCATAACCATTTTCAAGCAAAATTCATTTGTCAACTAAAATAAAATTTAACATTTGTTGTCTCACAACAACATTTTCATGCATGCTAATTTTCATTCACTCTATAATTGCTTGAATGCTACAATCTAATGAGAATTTTTGTAGTATAAGATTTAAGTCATAAGTTCTTCTTCTTTAATAAGTCCCATGCTTGAAATTTGATTAGCAATATCACTTCCATTTGAGAATTGATCCAACAAGCTTTCAACTATTTTATTTATACTTTTTGATGATTGTATACATGCTTCTCAAAATATAGAACCAATATCCCTGATACTGAAACTTTCAAGTATGGGATATACTATTTTGAAATCTTAATCTTCTACTCGATGTTATTGAGTTAAATTGAGTAGGATTTCGAGATCTTGGGGGTCAGAAAACTGACATTGGAGAATTAATACTTGCTTCAATCTCAATATCATCATCATTACCGATATTTATTTATGTTCAATTTATTTCATTAACCATGTTAGCTAGAGTTTCTGTCCATTGTCCAAGTGCATGATCTTTTCATATATGTTGGCTAGCCTATCTAAACAATGGGCATGACTTGTTTTTCCAAATTTTATTTTTCTATGAGACTATAATATAAAAATCAAGTAAAATTATAGATCAATTAATTAAAATATATATCAATAAGTTAACTTTTTTAAAACAAACAAAAAAGGCATAAACACTAACTAGACATACAATTGCCAAATTTCTTCACTATCAGCCTCTATATATTTTTTCACATCATTCCATCCGAAACTTGTGTTTAATGTATCAAATAAATCATATAATTTCTTTTATTTCTCATATTTGAGTCAATGCATGGGAAAGCCTTTCAACCATAACTCGTTCGATAATGCCATTTCCACATGTAAAAATGTGTGAGATTTGAAAGTATCATTATTATCACATCCTCTTTTTGCAACCACCTTATTCAGTATGTTCAACAATGCTTCTTCTTCCTCTTTAGTTCATTTTCACATACTTCTTTTTCTCTTATCAGATTGGGTGAGACTGCTGTATGCAAGGCTTCATTTTGGTAGAATATCAAATTTTTTTTTTGTCTACGTAACAGTGGAGAATATACAATAGGAAATTCTTGTAGTTCAGTTTCACTTGACAAGTAAGCTTAACCTTAAAGTTGAGACGGAAGGGCTTTTAGCAGAGGCGGAGTTATAGCAAGGCCTACAGTGGCTCTCATCCCATGCCTCAGAAAAAGTTTTAAATTCAAATACACAATTTATTTTAATTTAGACCAAAATTTTCATATACTCACTTTTCTAATACTATAATTTAAAAAAAAAAAATTAACTTTAACCTTATAATTTATCTTATATTTTTAAAATTAGACCTATTAATTTTATTTTTTAAAAAATATTTTATTGCAGTGCCCCCTTCCTGTTAAGTGTCATTGGATTTTTTTTTTTTTTAAAAAAAACAACAAAAAAACAGAGAAGACAAAAACAGTTAGTTTTGGTATGACGAAAATGGTAAACAAAACCAGACAATTGCATCGTAGCTGGCAAGTCTCATGAGATTGTCCCAAAGTCAACTAGTAAGCTGTCAGTGACTTATTATATTCCAACAAGATTATGCATTCAAATCACGTGGAGGAAAAAAACGAAGAATCAATCGGTCATTCGCCTTTTTATTTCAACACTAATCCTGATCCACAGCAAAATCAAGAAACACAGAGACAACATCAGAAATCATGGCAACAGAATCCTACGACAGAGCCAAAGAAGTTAAACAGTTCGAAGACTCCAAACTCGGAATCAAAGGTTTAGTCGACTCAGGCATCACCTCCATCCCCCGCTTCTTCATCCACCCACTGGAAACACTATCCGATCTCAGACGATCTAATTCATCTGACAAATATGTCATCCCGACCATCGACTTGGCCGGCTTTGACTCTGACCTGCTGCGACCAACGATTGTGGAAAAAGTTGCCCGCGCATCACGCGAGCTGGGGTTCTTTCAGGTTGTTAATCATGGGATTGGAGTTGACTTTTTGGAGCGTATGATAGGGGCGATTAAAGAGTTTCATGAACAGCCGGCGGAGGTCAAGGCGGTGCTGTATCGGAGAGATCTGGACAGTCGCGTGTCGTTCTTTACTGACACTGATATAGTTCCTGGTTGGAGGTATAATGACAAAAAAGAAATTCTATAAATTTACCAGTTGAATGCTTGGTAGTTAAAAAGTGTTTTCATAAGACTTATTATCAAAAAGTTTCACTTATTGACTACTTTGGAACGATTATTTTTTAACTGGATGTCCGATGGATTGACCGATCCAAGGACTATTGTGCTCTTAACTAATAAAGAAGGCAAGAATATGTGATTACAATTTTTTCATTAGAAGGCTCTTGGGTATATTGTAGAAGCTCCGATATCACAAATGCTTTTGGACTTGTTAATCGCTTAATTTTACAGGGACACAATTCGTATAATGTTCGGTCCAACCCCACAAGAATTTGACGAAATTCCTGAAATACTTAGAAATGAGGCGGTGGAGTGGAACCGACAAGTGGGAAAACTCGGGGAGGTGTTGATGGGGCTGCTGTGCGACGGATTAGGAGTGAAGACAACGATGTTGAAGGAGATGACTTTCCTCGAACGGAGGAATTTAATGGGTCACTACTACGCATACTGTCGACAGCCTGATCTGACGGTAGGAATCTCGTCTCACAAGGATCCAGGAGTACTGGCAATTTTGTTGCAGGATCATATAGGTGGGTTGCAGGTTAAGTATGATGAGGAATGGGTGGATGTTAAACCTGTGCCTGGAGCTCTTGTTATTAACATTGGGGATTTGCTTCATATTATGTCTAACGACGAATATAAAAGCGTGGAGCATCGAGTGTTGGCTAATCCATCAAGAGAACCACGAATCTCAGCTGTAGCTTTCTTCCTTCCAATTGATAGTGATGACTTGTATGGACCATTCCCAGAGCTAATATCATCTCAGAAACCGGCTCGATTTCGGCAGTTCACATTTACTGATTATATGACAAGGTTTCGCACAAAGGATTTAGATGGAAAATCATTGGCAAATTACTATAGGCAGTCAGAGTAAGGATTATAAGCTCTCAGCTTTATGCAATAACAAAATTTTAAGGTAATTTGTGCTGATTTTCTCTGTGATGTTTTATGGAATTAAGAATTACACTGTAATCCTGAATCCTCTTCGTAGCTATCTCTTCTTGGAAAATAATAAATGCATTTTCTTTTTCTCTTCTTTGGCACACGTTTTTATTATCACCGACCAAATTTTATCTATTTAATAAATTAATCCGGACAGACATTACTACTAACATGTCTCATGAAGATGCTCAAAAGCTTCAATCTGTCCTTTTTTTTTTCAGTGATATAATGAGCTGTTAATGAAATATTATAATAATATTGAGTAATTTAATTAGAAGTTGTTTGGTATTGTTTCCCCAAGGATTTGAATAACACCAGAAATCTCTGTTTTTCAAGTGATAGATAATTTCTATGAAAAGCTTATTTTCATTTTCAAAACATGTTATAAAATGCGTTTTAAAATGAATTATTAATTTTATTTTTTAAAAAATTGAAAAAATACCATATAAATAATAATATTAAATTTGTTTAGTGATTCTTGCACTACCGTTTTCCTTTTGAATTGAGTGGCCAATACTGTATAATTTAAAGCAGGTAAGAATAAATAAACGACCCATGCTATTTTATAAACAGAGAGTTTAGGTAGGTAAACACGCACCCACTATATCAGATGATGATTCCCATTAAGAGATATCTAATAAGAGAAAAAAATAAAAAATTATAATTTAATAATAAATAAAAAATAAAAAAAATTCTCTCATCTCATTTATTTCATTTTCATTGAATTTTTTTTTTAATTTTTTTTACTAATTTATGTTTTTTTTTTTAATTTCTTTCTAGTTGGATAATTCTGTTACAACATTGATGATGATAACTTGACTAACTGTAAAACTTTAAAATTTATGAATGGGCTCCTAAATTTTTATAGTTAATGAATATTTGTTAAATAATTCAATATCTTGCATGTTCGTACTTAAACAAACCAAGTCCATGGTAGGAATGACAAAAATTTCAGCAAGAGGAGGACCTGCCCTGTTCAGAGTAAGGATCAAGAATAATTTTGTTTTCGAATTTGAAAATGGGAACGAGATGAGAATGCGTTCCCATCACCGTTTTTGAAAAGGGGCAAAGACGAGAACGAGGACAATTTCAAATTCTTGCCTTATTTTTTTGTTTTTATATATTAATATATTTAAAATTAAAAATAAAATTAACATATACATATATATAATTATATTTTACTTTCTTATCAACTAAAATTTATCAAGGCGCCGTTGTGTGGAATAGATTTGAACCATGGCGTGTCCTTTTCAAAATATTGATTTGTTTCACTCTAAGGCTGCAAGCTGGAGGTATGAAAATAATAAGAATAATAATTATATTATTATGAGAAAATTCTATACAAGTCTTCCAGATTTGTGTTAATAGACTTACAGAATACGAAGTTTCTTTCTCTCTCTCTCTCTCTCTCTCTTTTTAATTCACCTGTGTAAAACTTTTTAATATATAATTTGCAAAGGATATTATAAATTTCTATCATTTTCTTTAATTACTAAAGTTCCATAAAAATTTAGTGATAAAAGATTTTTATATTTAAATTTTTTTATATTTAAAAAATTTATATTTGTGCATGTAAAGAGATTGGGTGTGAAGACAAAATTTCACTAGATGATAGAGAGATTACTAGAACTATATTTAGCAGCAACCTGATGTCACAAGAAGACAAAAGATACCACTTTGCTTCACAAGGACAGGAAGGCAATACACTCGACAACAACTTGGACTTGGTTAACTTTGTGAATTGCGCATATGAAATAGATTTTGAAAATATTCTCTGTGCAGAACAGAATTCATCCTAAGGCCAATGTTGTTCCACTTGTTGCACAATTGTATGGCTTAAATTGTTAGTTAGTTTTTCATTTCGTGCTCTGCAATTAACTTTTTGTATATAAGAATAAATAGTAGCTTTTTTTCCTCAAGGGAGAAATACAAAAGTTACAGAAATTCTTTTATCTTTTTTATTTTTAACTTGGTATCAAAGCCACACAATGGCAAGCAGCTCAAGTAGCGTTTCTCAAAATCAAACAATAACACAAAACACACAAAACAACAACTTCTTTTGCTTTGCTTCTCCCATAAAACTAACAAATACAAACCACATAGCATGAAAATTGTAGGTACTGCCTAGCATTCAAGCAAACGACTTGGAAAGCTTTATTGATGGTAGTCAAAACGCTCTCAGAAGGCTGAATGTGACAATTGATGAACATCAAAATGTAATCACTACCAAGAATCCAGAATATCAAGTTTAGATGAAGCTTAATCAAATGTTCATGGGCTGGTTGCTTTCTTCCATGTCTGAGAGTATTCTTTCTTTCACCACATAGTGTTCATCCTCATGTGAAGTATGGTATGCTCTTGACAAATTATTCTCAGCGCAAACATTTGTGAGAATAATGCAAATCAAGTCTCAAATTCAAAACACCAGAAGGGATTCACTCACCATGAATAAGTACTATCATAAGATAAAGTCGTTGGTGGATAGTTTTAAAGTTTCTGGAAACTATGTTTCAAACGATGAATTTGTGTTGTTCTTAATGGAAGGCTTGAGGGTAAAATACGACTCTGATGCAATTAACATAACTTCAAGAGTTGAGAAACTTCCACTCCAAGATGTATATGCTATGTTGCTCAGCTTTGAAAAAAGAATTGAGAAAAATTTAGCCATCAGCAATATGAATCTTAACTCTAATTTCTCAACATATTATGCACAGGCAGGGGCGTATCAAAGAAAGTGCTTAGATGGTAACAATAGGCAATCATCTTTAGCACCTTCAAATAATTTTAACAATCAAACTACTAAAAACTTCAACAACCAAGAGAACAACTCAAACATTTATTAAGGCAAAAGAAGAGGCAAACTAGGAAATTAGAACAATAAGCCAACCTGTCAAATTTGTAATAAAATTAGACATGTCGTCTCAAATTGTTGGCACAGTTTCAATAAAGATTACACTCCACAAGCACTAAGCAACATAGGAGATTAGAAATAAGTTTTCATTACTGGATCTGAAAGTCAAAGTGATCCTTCTTACCATTTGGACAACGGGGCAACAAACCACATCACTAACAATCTATCTCACCTCAATCTCGCTAAGGAATACAATGGACCACATTAATTGGCTGTTGGTAACGGTGAGAAACTAAAAATTTTCCATATTATTCATGCTATTTTAAACATCAAACACCTTTACATGACTTTACAAATACATCTTAATCATTTACTTTACATTCCTAAAATCGCAAAAAATCTTATTAGTATCTCTAAACTTGTTCAAGATAATGATGTTTTTGTGTTGTTTTGTGATAATTTATGTCTTGGGACAAAAAATAGAGGACAACCATGCTTGAAAGAGTAGTTGAGGGAGAACTTTATAGACTACTACATCTACCATCCCCATCCAAGCTAAATTCCAAACAATCTCTACTTTTTAACTTAGGAAATCTGAAAAATAGTGAACCAATGTCTATGCTTTCATCCTTATTTTCAACAAATGAAAGTAATGTTGATCTTGGGATTGATTCCTCGCTAAACATTTGGCATAGGAGGTTGGTTATCCTTATATTGATGTGCTTAAGACAATATTAAAGTCTTGTAATCTTTTCAATTTTAATGAAAATAAAATGCTTAATTTCTGCACTGCTTGTCAATATGGAAAGTTATATAAGTAAACACATAAAACTAGTGAAACTAGAATATCATACCCACTTGAGTTGATACACTTAGATTTATGGGGACCGACCCCACTCTTTTCTAACCAAGGATATAAATACTATGTCATTTTCATAGACAATTTTACAAATTATTCTTAACTTTATCCATTAACTAGAAAATCGGATATTTACATTGCTTTTCTTAATTTCAAAACATTAGTAGAAAAATAATTTGAGAGAAATATCAAAGCTTTACAATGTGATATGGGGGGGTTAGTATAAAGTCTTGGAATTATTTCTAAAGTCCAATGACATACAATTGAGGCTCTCTTGTCCATACACTCATAACCAAAATGGGAAGGCCAAAAAGACACATAGGCATATTATAGAAATAAGATTTTCACTCCTAACTCAATCAAATATAACCCTTAATTTCTGGTTAGAGTCATTTTGTGTGGCAGTGTTTTTAATCAATCGAATCACTGCACCAACATTAAACAATATCACTCCTTATGAAAAATTTCACAAGACCAAATACTTATTAAGACTTTCAGCTGTGAATATTATCCATTTCTGAAAGACTACAACAAACATTATATGTATTTTCACACTTTAAAGTGTGTTCTTCTTGTTCATAGCTTATAGCACAAGGGATACCTATGTTTACATTACACTAAAAGAATTTACATTTCAAATAATATTAAATTCAATGAGTCTTGTTTTCCTTTTGAATCAGATGCAAATTTCAAAAGTTCAAAAATAGAACTTCTCACAAAAAAAACTCAGTTAGTTAATTATTTTCTCTTCATTTTTGTTAGACTAATCTCACAGTCAAGTGATGCAGCAAATCTTCAAAATTCAACCTTAGCAACTTCTTTAACAAATGGAAGCTCTACACTAAGTAACTCACCTCTTCCTTTACCTAACACTCAAATTCAATTACCTGAACATATATACATTAATCCACCAAATGAATCTCAAACACAGCACATAAATAACATTCAAAGAATGCCAACTCATCCTATGATCACAAGAGCAAAAGCCAAAATCTTCAAACCAAAAATTTACCTAACTGCTGAAAACATTATTATACCAAAAAACACTAGCCAAGCTCTTACTGATCTTTTATGGAAAACAAGCCATGATTGATGAATATGAGGCCTTGATCCGAAATAAGACATGATCATTAGTTCCTTATAGCCCATATCAGAAAATTATAGAGAACAAATGGGTTTATAAGGTTAAAGAGAATCAGGATGGATCAATAGCTAGGTTGAAGGCTAGGTTGGTGGCCAAGGATTTTCATCAAACCTCTAAAGTGGACTTTTATGAAAGTTGCAGTCCTATAATAAAGGCATTAACTATAAGAATTGTCTTGAGTTTAGCTATATGCATTAGATAGGATTTAAGACAAGTGGATGTAAATAATGCCTTCTTGAATAGTGAAATTTTAGAAAGTGTATTCATGATGAAACTTGAGGGTTTAGAGGATAGTAGCAAGTTTAATCATGTCTACAAGTTTAACAAGGCCCTTTATGGACTTAAATAAGCTCAAAGAGCTTGGTTCGACAAACTAAAATATACTCTATTAACTTGAGAGTTTTGCTATTCAAAATCAAAGTCATCTCTATTCTATAAAAGCTAAGGAAAATAGTTGACAATCATGTTAATGTACGTTGACAACATTATTGTCACTGGTAACAAAAAAGACTTGGTAGAAACTGTTATTCAAGATCTTAATAAGGTGTTCTTTCTCAAGGACCTGAGAAAATTGCATTTCTTCTTAGGAATTAAAGTTACCAAGATTGAAGGTTGTCTTTTTATCTCACAAACCAAATATATATAAGGGCTATTGAAAAAGATCAACTTAGAAGCATGTAGAGGAGTCAATACACCGTTAAATCTAGGCAAAAAAACTCAACAAAACAGAAGGTAATGTATTTCCAAATCTAACTTTGTATAGAAGTGTAATAAGTTACTTGTAATATGTAACCTTGATAGGACCAAATTTGTTCTATGCTGTAAACTGATTAAGTTAATACATGTTGAATCCTCTGCAATCTCATTGGCTAGTTTACAAAAGAACACTACGATACCTCAAAAAAAACTGTTGATTTTGGTCTTGAATTCTATGCTTTAAGTAATACAAATCCTGTTGCCTTTATAGATACATATTGGCGAAGTGATGTTAATGACAGAAAATATGTCAGTGGCTATTGTGTTTATCTTAGTGAAAATCTAGTATCATGGAGCTTAAAAAAATGAGGAGTGGTGGCTAGATCAAGTGCGAAAGCTGAATATAGAGCCTTAGTACTTGCATTAGCTAAACTTATTTGGATAGCTTCACTCTTCAAAGAACTAAATGTTGAGATTTCTCAAAAATCGATTATATGACGTGACAGTTTTAGTGCAGCTGCTATAGCCTCCAATCTGGTGTTCTATGATAGGACAAAATATTTCAAAATAGACATACACTTTGTTAGAGACTTGGTAAATACAGGAAAGTTAGAGATCAAACATGTGCCCACAAAAGACCAGATAGTTGATTGCTTCACAAAACCATTATCGTACTCTAAGTTCTCATACTTCAAAAACAAGCTCAAGGTTCTCCCAAGAACCTTAAGCTTAAGAGGGGGTGTTGAAGATGGAATTTCACCAGATAACAAAGAGATTACTGGAAGCATATTAAGTAGCAACTTGGTGTCACAAGAAGACAAAGGAGACAACTCAGCTTCACAAGGACAGGAAGGCAATACACTCGACAACGACCTGGACTCAATTAGCTTTGTGAATTACACGTATGAAACATATTATGAAAATATTCTCTATGCGTAATAGAATTCATCCTAAAGCCAATATTGTTCCACTTGTTGCACAATTGTATGGCTTAAATTGTTAGCTAGTTCTTCATTTCGTGCTTTGCAATTAACTTTTTGTATATAAGAACAAACAGTAGTTTTCTTTTCTCAAGGGAGAAATACAAAAGTTACAAAAATTCTCATCTCTTTCATTTTTAACTAGTGCCAAATAAGATGTAAAAAATAAAAATATAAAAAACCTCTGTTGATATACTTTTCATTCATTTTTAATATTTTATGAACATAAAGATGGTATGGTCTATCATATCAAGAAAGTAAATGATTTTTTTTCCACTTTCTTTTATAAAAAATTACTTATTAATTGTTTAACTACTTAGGATACATTCAGGGTAGTATTCGATCCTAAACTACCAAAACTTAATTAAATATCTGAAATAGGTAGAGATGAGGCAGTAGAGTGGAACCAACATGTGCTATAGGTAGGGGAAGTTTTGACTATCCGAAGGGTTAGGATTGGAGACGAGAAAGTTGAAGGAGACGACTCTCCCGGAAAAAAGAGTTATGCTAGGCCAATATTTTCCCTACTATCGATATCCTGATATGACTGTAGGAATCATGCCTCATTCTGATCCAATTGCAATGACAGGCTGTAGATTAAGTGTGGAGAGGAATGGGTTGATGTTAAACTTGTTCCCAAAGCTCTTGTTATTAACATTGGGGATGTGCTTTAGTAATAAAGTATCAAGTTTTCTGATGTTATGTTAAATTGCATTATATTTTGCTATTGTTCATTCTTTTATGGTTAATTTTGAGAGCTATAGGATTTTGATCGTATCGTTATTTCACTAGTTAGTTTAAATTGTGGGTTTAATGTTTCAGGTAGTATCTTTTAACGTGTTAGGTATTAAAAAACTCACATTGATTTCCTTAATTTACGATTATGAGAGATGAGGATCATATTATATATCTTTGTCTTTTAGATTTTGTCGTATGATGTATATAAAAGTGTGGAGCAAAGAGTGTGGGCCAATCCCTCGCAAGAGCCACGTCTCTCAGTTGTGGTTTTCTTTAGCCAAAGCAAGCCAGATAAATTGTACGGTCCAATCCCAGAACTAATAACGCCAGACAAGCCAGCTCGTTTTCAGCAATTTATATATGCAGACTATATGAGAAGATTTTTCTCAAAGGAATTTAATGGAAAATCAATAATACATCACTACAGGTTGTCAGAGTAAAAAAAAAATGAAGGTCAACACAAAGTAATTCTGATTGTGTGTGTTTAATTTTTAATTAAGCTTTACTTTTGTGTAAGAATAAAGTGAAGCCAAACTTAAGCTTCATGATATCTGAACTTTTGTACTCTTTGTGTGCCAAAGTGAGTTTCATTCTTTAAATTGGCCTGCTCTCATAATATTTTATTGTGGACAATACACCTTTGATTTTTAAAATTTTATATGATAATATATGGTGGAACTTTTGATAAAAATTTAGGGTATGATAGTCACAATAAATCATTTTAAGGAGTGATTAATTTACAACTCTAATTTTACTGTCAAAAAATTACAAAATTACTGAATGCGTGTACTTGTGTTTTATAAAGTGAGCAATGTTTACATTATAATATTTATGTAACAGCCATATGTTTTGCAAAATAAGATGCATTCTTTTTGGTTTACATGGATTATTTAACTGTGAACATATTATTTACCCGGTTGCCTCATCTGTCTATCGAATTTTCTCAGTGCTGGAAACAGTTATGAGCAAATACATTTGGCTAATCTAACAGTTGATTTGTTCCTAAACATAATAGAGAAGTGAGAACTAAGGAGTTCAAACCTCTAATAACAATAGAATCAAGAAATACAAACCCATCTTGGGATAAATTGATAGCAAAAGCATGAAGACAGAATCCTACAACAGAGCGAAAGAAGTCAAAACAATTCGACGAAGCCAAAATCGGAGTCAAAGATTTAGTCGATTCAGGCACCATTGTCATTCCCCACTTCTTCATCCAGCCACCCAATACATAATTCGTATTGTCGTAGCTTAGCAATATATATATTTTTTTTCACTTTGATGGTGTGAGAAAACGAGTTTATAAATAAAGAGTATAATTTTGGTATAACATGCATATTTGGTTTTAAATATGTGTTTAGTTAATTATTTATTTTAGTAAATAAATTAATTAAACTAATGTATACTTACCAAAAGGTGTCTTTATCCAAAAGGTATCATTAAGCCATAACATATAGTTTGTATCACTTCTTTTAATTTAAATAATGTATATTTTAGTATTTAAATCTAAAAGATGTTTTTACCAAATTGATATAATATTTCACTTCGTATATCTTCAATTTCAATATAAAGACATATGCTCTTGTAGTTTGAATACAACACAACTCTTTATATTTTCTCTTATATTACCTTCTCTGAAATTCTTGTTTGAAATCACAAAATTGTTAGCTTTTAATTTTATTGTGTTGTAAAAGTATGTTGTCTTAACCAGGCAGTAAACTAGAGATAATAATTACCTTAAGGAAAGTGTAGTACACACCTCCAAGTTCTGTTCCTTTTATCTCTGTATACTATTTGCATTTATAGTTTCTTCAACAATCTTAAGGTTTTTATAGTTATAGAGTTTCAAGGGACAGAGCCTACGTACATAAAAATGGATAACCAAGATATTCAAAAAATAGAGCAATTTGATGGAAGCAATTATACCTATTGGAAAGATAAGATCACTTTTTTCCTTACTGAATTGATTGTGCTCTACATATGGGATGAAAACCTTCCAGAAATCTCTGCACCAAAGGAATGTGATATTAATAAGATTAGATTGCCCGCAAGAAACGTGAAGATGATGTAGTATGCTACAGAGGCCATATACTAAACCATCTGTCTAATCATTTATGTGATCACTTCCAATTCATTAAGTTTCCTAAAGACATCCGAAAAACACCAAAAGCAAAATATACTGCAGAAAAATAAGGTACTGACAAATTTCTTTCAATGAAATATTTTGAGTATAAATGATTGAAAATATATCCTTGATGATTTAAGTTGATGAATTACAAGTTCTATTGTTTAAATTAAAAGAAATGAAAGTAAATGTTTTTGAACAATTACAAGTTGTTGCAATTATTGTTAAGTTGTTAGCAACTTGAAATAATTATAGAAAAAAAATTATTACATTAGAAGATCTTTTAATTGACCAACTTCTTAAACATATACGATTTTAAGAAGAAACACAAATTTGGTAAATATAATATGTTAAGGAGTTTGGTTCAAAAGTGCATAGTGTTGAGAATAACACTTAAACATAGGAAAATTACTTATGTTACTAACGTAAATAATGTTATGTGCAGTCTAAAAGTTCATTGGTATTGCAAATGTAGCAATTGACGTTGCCATTATCCAAATGCTTGTGATAGTTACTCAAGAGAGTCGGTATGGGCGTGTATACAAGAAGGGTGTCTATATCATAAGAGCCCTTACACTAATCCTATAAGGAGGCATTGTCCAGCATTTACGCCTTCCAATTAACCTTTACCAATATATCTATCCAACTTAATTATTAACCCTTATCCAACTAATTTGCTTGAAAAGTATTGTAAGTGGCTATAAACACCAAATACTTGTATAGAGATGCATC
Source organism: Khaya senegalensis (assembly GCA_032402905.1). Classification (NCBI taxonomy): domain Eukaryota; kingdom Viridiplantae; phylum Streptophyta; class Magnoliopsida; order Sapindales; family Meliaceae; genus Khaya; species Khaya senegalensis. The sequence goes on from CP135537.1 coordinate 1,292,265, forward strand.
AATGGTTCTGACATGAAATTGGCTTCACAGCATATCTGATCCAAACTCACAACTCTGTAAGTGGATATATTTCAAGCTTATTATACAAGTTTATATTTGTATTTAAAGTTATAGATATTTATGACATATCTAAAATTGATTGCTCTTATAATTTTAGCACATTGACAAATATTTATATCTAGTTACTCATCGACAAAAGTATTATCCATAGACAGTGGGATAGAATTAAACAATTACCTCCTCGCACCTATATGTATGTAATATAAAATTTAAGAAACATGTGTTATAACATAACATAAGTATCTTATGTCTTGTTTTGTTTATATTTTACAAACTCAATTATAGTATACATGAAAGGAGACATCTGAGGAGAGGTTGCAGCTGGGCTCTTTTCCACTTGGTTTAGATATACAAGAACACATTAAAGAGGATGCTGAGGTTATGAGAAGGCCTTGAAAGGCATGCAATCATGTTTTCATTCTTATACTAGTCAGTAATAACCATTAAGTTGCGTGTTTTGTGAACTTGCATAGTCAATTCATTGCAATATATGACTCAGCACTCTTGAGCTATTTTAAGAAAGAGATGAAGAATGCATTGGAGCCATTATGCTAGTTGCTACCTTATGTCATCACCAATATGGGGTTTATGCAGAGAGACTTGATTAGTATGATTTTCATATCCTTTGTGGTGCATGCTTAGTGACTTGCCTTAACAAAATATAGGTAGTGCCTGCTATAGCGTATTTATGTGTAAGCTTATTAAGTACGCTGGTTTAAGATATTCATGAGATTTTACTGATAAATATAGACAATTCTTCAGAATTAAAAATGACACTTAATTTATATTTAGGATGACTCATTTGATATACTTTTGTATTCATGGGATTCGATATATTTTTGTATTTAGTTAATTTGATATACTTTTATAGCTTATATTAACATGAATTCGTAAATCGTATTTATGTCAGATTAATAGATTATGTCCAAAATTATCATCTATATTTTAGATAAATAAATACATACATCTGTGTGTGTGTGTGTGTAATTATTGTATATAATTTAATTAAGCACCACGTAACTTATAAGAGGTTTTCCTATAAATAAAAAAATTACAAATTATAATAAAAAATTACAAGTTATAAAATCATTTTTTTAAAAAAAATGACTTAATTATTAAAACTCTCATTATACAATCAATAAAGAGAAGATTTATATTCTCAACAATCAAAACCTATATGCAATCAACATACTTTAATTAATAATTACAGTTTATCAATCACTATTTGGAGTTTTTTTTTTCTTATTTTTGTAGGTAAATTTAACAATTTATAGTTTAGATAATAATTATTGTTATGTAAACTCATGTATTAAATAAATAAATCATACTTATGTGGGTGTTTTTAACTTAGAAAAATTAGACTTTCAAATCTGACCTTATAAGAAAAATTTTGACAAAATTTTTTTTTAGAAAATAGTCTTTCATCCACATTACATTCCTATTTAAAAAAATTTTAAACTATTCCAAATTAAATTTCAATTCCAATAATGGCATTTCATAAAATTACATTCAATAGATACAATGTAGCAATAGAAAGAACAACACATATAGACCATAAATACAATATAGTAATGAAAAGAACAATAAATAAAATAAATTCTACTAATTAATAGAAAATTCTATCATAAAATAAGTTGTTGTACAAAATAAAACCAATTATAAGACTCATTTGGTTCTTGGTACATTGAACTATGGCATATTGCATGATTGTGTCATGTTGTTTACATCATAAACATCTCTAAATTATGGCCTTTTCTCCTACATAAGGGATGAGTTGGTTTCTTGTTTAACTTAATTGGAACATAAACTAATGGCAATAGTACAATGGTGGAATGCACTTCTTCTAAAATAACCTAGAAAGTTGGGTTTTCAACTAGGTGAATCAACTCTGCATATATTGTCACGAGTGTGCTATTTTTATAATACCTTAAAAAAAAAATCTCTAGACTACTCTTGAACATATCTAATAAATGTAAGTGCATGAGCATATAATAATTATTGTAGATCAAAGCACATACATTAGCACGAATTTGTATAGAGATCGATCATCATATTTTTTGTGAACTCTATTTGTTATCGCTTCAGTTGGAGTATCTTGATCATATTTTGTTGCCTCCTCTTTCCTCTTGTAATACCAATATTGCAACATCAATCGTATCTAATTAGTCAAAGGCAAAATTGGGAGACAACGCGTATCCTTAAGTAATGCATTTAAACTTTCTATAATATTGATGGTTATTATATTATACCACTACATAAAAAAATAACATTTGGTCAATCTATGAAACTCGACCTTATATTGTAAATAGTTAATTGTTTCTAAGTGTACTAACCTCAAGTTCTTCATATATTTTTCGAATTCACTAAATATCTATACCTTTATAGTAATATAATAACTTATAAGAAAAGTATCTTTTTTACAGTATTTTATCTTATACCTTACTTTGAGATTTCCTTTAATATGATATGAACAAAAATTATGGTATGAGTCTAAAATTAGGGTTAGCCTTTTTTTGCCTTCCTCTCTCAACCTCTCTCAATTATTCTAGCGAAGTTTTCTCCCCTCAATTTCTTAATGATCACATTAATTAGTTAATACCCAAATTTCACTTGTGAGATGACAATGCTTGTGCATCACCTAATCAATTTTAAGTATTTTGTCTATTTTACCCAATATTTATTATAATTTTTTCAATCAAATAACTCAAAATAAAATATCTAATGCCCTATTAAGAAATAAAATTAAATTTCGTAAGTATTGATAAATAAAAACTTACCTTTATCATGGTGTTGTTTTAAATTTGAGGAGACAAATTAAGAAAAAAAAATTTAAAATTGAAAGTAAAAGTGAAAGTGAGAGAATAATAAAAGTCTCATTTAAATTGATTGGTTGTTGAGAATAAAATTGATAAAATATTATCAACTTGTTTATTTTGGTACAATTCTTTTACTACTAACTATATTAATAAATATTTTTAAAACTAATGTTATTTTAATTTTTATTTTTTTTCAGAGAATAAGTCGATGATTGCAACCTGGCATTTGGTTGATTATTATCATTGTCATACTTTATTGCTGGAATGTGGACAATTTAATCACTTTGAAAGGTCTTCAAGCAACCGAGCTTGCTTTGCATTTCCTGTAAAAAGAAAATGTTTTTATTCAAGTTTGGTCTTCATTGTCATACCATTGTATTCATTTATTTATTTTTTATTTAAATTTAAAATTAGTATTTAAACTATTTAACATTTTCTTCACATAAAAATAATTTTATTAAATAAAACTTGTCACATAAATTTAAATAATTATATTCTAATTTTTAATGTTTGGAGTTATTCAAAAAAACAACGATTAAATATGTTATGATATTGCCTTAACTTATTGATTGATCTAAAATTTTTTTTATTTGATTCTGTCGTATCCTAATATTGTAGACTAACAACTCAGCTTTACATTGTTCAAGATTAGTTTTTCAAAAACAGAAGAATCGGAATGATAAGCAAACATTATATCTTTGCTTACGTTCCAAGGAACACAACTATGACTTTTGACTTTTTCAGGAATTGGAAATTGTTGTCCGTAGACTATTTCATCGAAGAGAGCCACTGAGAGTGTATTGATGTTGAAATGTAACCTAAATCA